>OZ024740.1:3959835-3992335 GCA_964016885.1 Eledone cirrhosa
CCACCCCACACAGCCACCCACACTACCACCCCACACTACCACCTCACACTACCACCCCACACAGCCACCCACACTACCACCCCACACTACCACCTCACACTACCACCCCACACAGCCACCCACACTACCACCCCACACTACCACCCCACACTACCACCTAACACTACCACCCCACACTACCACCTCACACTACCACCAACACTACCACCACACAAAGCCACCCACACTACCACCTCACACTACCACCCCACCCTACCACCTCACACTACCACCCCACACTACCACCTAACACTACCACCTCACACTACCACCTCACACTACCACCTAACACTAGCACCCCACACTACCACCTCACACTACCACCTCACACTGCCACCCACACTGCCACCCACTATACCACCCCATACTACCACCCACACTACCACCCACACTACCACCTAACACTAGCACCCCACACTACCACCTCACACTACCACCCCACACAGCCACCCACACTACCACCTAACACTACCACCTCACACTACCACCTCACACTACCACCTCACACTACCACCCCACACTACCACCCCACACTGCCACCCACACTACCACCTCACACTACCACCCCACACTGCCACCCACACTAAAACCCACACTACCACCCCACACTACCACCAACACTACCACCCCACACTACCACCCACACTACCACCTAACACTACCACCCCACACTACCACCCCACACTACCACCTCACATTACCACCCCACACTACCACCTCACACTACCACCCCACACTACCACCCCACACTACCACCCACACTACCACCTAACACTAGCACCCCACACTACCACCTCACACTACCACCTCACACTGCCACCCACACTGCCACCCACTATACCACCCCATACTACCACCCCACACTACCACCCACACTACCACCTCACACTACCACCCCACACTGACACCCAAACTACCACCCACAGTACCACCCCACACTACCCCACCTGGCACTACCACCCACACTACCACCACACATTACCACATCACACTACCCCACCTGGCACTACCACCTCACACTACCCCACCCACACTACCACCTCACACTACCACCTCACACTACCCCTCACTCCACCCCACCTCACACTACCACCTCACTCCACCCACCTCACACTACCCCTCACTCCACCCCACATCACTCCACCCACCTCACACTACCACCTCACTCCACCCCACCTCACACTGCACCTCCTCTTCCCATACCCTGTTGTCACTGCTGGAATACTACCTATGACAGAGAGAGAGAGTGAGAGAGAGGCAGATAGAGGGAGAAAGAGAGAGTGAGAGAGTATAATCTGGTAAATGAGGCCAGAGAAGACCAGACTGTTGAGTGACAGAAATAGGAATAACTGTGTGTGTGTGTAGGTCTGTTTGTGTGTGTGTGTGTAGGTCTGTTTGTGTGTGTGTGTAGGTCTGTTTGTGTGTGTGTGTGTAGGTCTGTTTGTGTGTGTGTGTGTAGGTCTGTTTGTGTGTGTAGGTCTGTTTGTGTGTATGTTTGTGTAGTTCTGTTTGTGTGTGTGTGTGTAGGTCTGTTTGTGTGTGTGTGTGTAGGTCTGTTTGAGTGTATGTGTGTAGGTCTGTTTGTGTGTGTAGGTCTGTTTGTGTGTATGTTTGTGTAGTTCTGTTTGTGTGTGTGTTTGTAGGTCTGTTTGTGTGTGTGTGTGTAGGTCTGTTTGTGTGTGTGTGTTTGTAAGTCTGTTTGTGTGTGTGTTTGTAGGTCTGTTTGTGTGTGTGTGTGTGTGTGTAGGTCTGTTTGTGTGTGTTTGTAGGTCTGTTTGTGTGTGTGTGTGTAGGTCTGTTTGTGTGAGTGTTTGTAGGTCTGTTTGTGTGTTTGTAGGTCTGTTTGTGTGTGTGTAGGTCTGTTTGTGTGTGTGTGTAGTTCTGTTTGTGTGTGTGTGTGTAGGTCTGTTTGTGTCTTTGTAGGTCTGTTTGTGTGTGTGTGTAGGTCTGTTTGTGTGTTTGTAGATCTGTTTGTGTGTGTGTGTAGTTCTGTTTGTGTGTGTGTGTGTAGGTCTATTTGTGTGTTTGTAGGTCTGTTTGTGTGTGTGTGTAGTTCTGTTTGTGTGTGTGTAGGTTTGTTTGTGTGTGTGTGTGTGTGTAGGTCTGTTTGTGTGAGTGTTTGTAGGTCTGTTTGTGTGTTTGTAGGTCTGTTTGTGTGTGTGTAGGTCTGTTTGTGTGTGTGTGTAGTTCTGTTTGTGTGTGTGTGTGTAGGTCTGTTTGTGTCTTTGTAGGTCTGTTTGTGTGTGTGTGTAGGTCTGTTTGTGTGTTTGTAGATCTGTTTGTGTGTGTGTGTAGTTCTGTTTGTGTGTGTGTGTGTAGGTCTATTTGTGTGTTTGTAGGTCTGTTTGTGTGTGTGTGTAGTTCTGTTTGTGTGTGTGTAGGTTTGTTTGTGTGTGTGTGTGTTTGTAGGTCTGTTTGTGTGTGTGTGTTTGTAGGTCTGTTTGTGTGTGTGTTTGTAGGTCTGTTTGTGTGTGTGTGTAGGTCTGTTTGTGTGTATGTGTAGTTCTCTGTGTGTGTGTGTGTAGGTCTGTTTGTGTGTGTGTTTGTAGGTCTGTTTTTGTGTGTGTGTAGTTCTGTTTGTGTGTGTGAAGTTCTGTTTGTGTGTGTGTGTGTAGGTCTGTTTGTGTGTGTCTGTAGGTCTGTTTGTGTGTGTGTAGTTCTGTTTGTGTGTGTGGGTGTAGTTCTGTTTGTGTGTGTGTGTTTAGTTCTGTTTGTGTGTGTGTGTGTAGTTATGTTTGTATGTGTGTAGGTCTGTTTGGGTGTGTGTTTAATTGTGTTTGTGTGTATGTCTGTTTGTGTGTGTGTGTAGTTCTGTTTGTGTGTGTGAAGTTCTGTTTGTGTGTGTGTGTGTAGGTCTGTTTGTGTGTGTCTGTAGGTCTGTTTGTGTGTGTGTAGTTCTGTTTGTGTGTGTGTGTGTAGTTCTGTTTGTGTGTGTGTGTTTAGTTCTGTTTGTGTGTGTGTGTGTAGTTATGTTTGTATGTGTGTAGGTCTGTTTGGGTGTGTGTTTAATTGTGTTTGTGTGTATGTCTGTTTGTGTGTGTGTGTAGTTCTGTTTGTGTGTGTGAAGTTCTGTTTGTGTGTGTGTGTGTAGGTCTGTTTGTGTGTGTCTGTAGGTCTGTTTGTGTGTGTGTAGTTCTGTTTGTGTGTGTGTGTGTAGTTCTGTTTGTGTGTGTGTGTTTAGTTCTGTTTGTGTGTGTGTAGTTATGTTTGTATGTGTGTAGGTCTGTTTGGGTGTGTGTTTAATTGTGTTTGTGTGTATGTCTGTTTGTGTGTGTGTGTGTAGTTCTGTTTGTGTGTGTGTGTAGGTCTGTTTTTGTGTGTGTGTAGTTATGTTTGTGTTTGTGTGTAGTTCTGTTTGTGTGTGTGTGTGTGTAGTTCTGTGTGTGTGTGTGTAGGTCTGTGTGTGTGTTTAGTTCTGTTTGTGTGTGTGTATGACATTTTGTGTGTGTGTAGTTATGTTTGTGTGTGTGTGTAGTTATGTTTGTGTGTGTGTGTATTTCTGTTTGTGTGTGTGTAGTTCTCTGTGTGTGTGTGTGTAGGTCTGTGTGTGTGTGTAGTTCTGTTTGTGTGTCTGTATGTAGTTTTGTTTGTGTGTGTGTGTGTAGTTCTGTTTGTGCGTGTGTAGTTATGTTTGTGTGTGTGTGTAGGTCTGTTTGTGTGTGTCTGTAGGTCTGTGTGTGTGTATGTAGCTCTGTTTGTGTGTGTGTATGTAGGTCTGTTTGTGTGTGTGTGTAGGTCTGTTTGTGTGTGTGTGTAGTTCTGTTTGTGTGTGTGTGTGTAGGTCTGTTTGTGTGTGTGTTTGTAGGTCTGTTTGTGTGTGTGTGTAGTTCTGTTTGTGTGTGTGTAGGTTTGTTTGTGTGTGTGTGTGTTTGTAGGTCTGTTTGTGTGTGTGTGTTTGTAGGTCTGTTTGTGTGTGTGTTTGTAGGTCTGTTTGTGTGTGTGTGTAGGTCTGTTTGTGTGTATGTGTAGTTCTCTGTGTGTGTGTGTGTAGGTCTGTTTGTGTGTGTGTTTGTAGGTCTGTTTTTGTGTGTGTGTAGTTCTGTTTGTGTGTGTGAAGTTCTGTTTGTGTGTGTGTGTGTAGGTCTGTTTGTGTGTGTCTGTAGGTCTGTTTGTGTGTGTGTAGTTCTGTTTGTGTGTGTGGGTGTAGTTCTGTTTGTGTGTGTGTGTTTAGTTCTGTTTGTGTGTGTGTGTGTAGTTATGTTTGTATGTGTGTAGGTCTGTTTGGGTGTGTGTTTAATTGTGTTTGTGTGTATGTCTGTTTGTGTGTGTGTGTAGTTCTGTTTGTGTGTGTGAAGTTCTGTTTGTGTGTGTGTGTGTAGGTCTGTTTGTGTGTGTCTGTAGGTCTGTTTGTGTGTGTGTAGTTCTGTTTGTGTGTGTGTGTGTAGTTCTGTTTGTGTGTGTGTGTTTAGTTCTGTTTGTGTGTGTGTGTGTAGTTATGTTTGTATGTGTGTAGGTCTGTTTGGGTGTGTGTTTAATTGTGTTTGTGTGTATGTCTGTTTGTGTGTGTGTGTAGTTCTGTTTGTGTGTGTGAAGTTCTGTTTGTGTGTGTGTGTGTAGGTCTGTTTGTGTGTGTCTGTAGGTCTGTTTGTGTGTGTGTAGTTCTGTTTGTGTGTGTGTGTGTAGTTCTGTTTGTGTGTGTGTGTTTAGTTCTGTTTGTGTGTGTGTAGTTATGTTTGTATGTGTGTAGGTCTGTTTGGGTGTGTGTTTAATTGTGTTTGTGTGTATGTCTGTTTGTGTGTGTGTGTGTAGTTCTGTTTGTGTGTGTGTGTAGGTCTGTTTTTGTGTGTGTGTAGTTATGTTTGTGTTTGTGTGTAGTTCTGTTTGTGTGTGTGTGTGTGTAGTTCTGTGTGTGTGTGTGTAGGTCTGTGTGTGTGTTTAGTTCTGTTTGTGTGTGTGTATGACATTTTGTGTGTGTGTAGTTATGTTTGTGTGTGTGTGTAGTTATGTTTGTGTGTGTGTGTATTTCTGTTTGTGTGTGTGTAGTTCTCTGTGTGTGTGTGTGTAGGTCTGTGTGTGTGTGTAGTTCTGTTTGTGTGTCTGTATGTAGTTTTGTTTGTGTGTGTGTGTGTAGTTCTGTTTGTGCGTGTGTAGTTATGTTTGTGTGTGTGTGTAGGTCTGTTTGTGTGTGTCTGTAGGTCTGTGTGTGTGTATGTAGCTCTGTTTGTGTGTGTGTATGTAGGTCTGTTTGTGTGTGTGTGTAGGTCTGTTTGTGTGTGTGTATGTAGGTCTGTTTGTGTGTGTGTGTAGGTCTGTTTGTGTGTGTGTAGGTCTGTTTGTGTGTGTGTATGTAGGTCTGTTTGTGTGTGTGTGTAGGTTTGTTTGTGTGTGTGTGTAGGTCTGTTTGTATGTGTGTGTAGGTCTGTTTGTGTGTGTGTGTAGGTCTGTGTGTGTGTGTGTAGGTCTGTTTGTGTGTGTGTATGTAGGTCTGTTTGTGTGTGCGTGTAGGTCTGTTTGTGTGTGTATGTAGGTCTGTGTGTGTGTATGTAGCTCTGTTTGTGTGTGTGTATATAGGTTTGTTTGTGTGTGTGTGTAGGTCTGTTTGTGTGTGTATGTAGGTCTGTTTGTGTGTGTCTGTAAGTCTGTGTGTGTGTATGTAGCTCTGTTTGTGTGTGTGTATGTAGGTCTGTTTGTGTGTGTGTGTAGGTCTGTTTGTGTGTGTGTGTAGTTCTGTTTGTGTGTGTGTGTGTAGGTCTGTTTATGTGTGTGTGTAGGTCTGTTTGTGTGTGTGTGTCTGTAGGTGTGTGTGTGTGTATGTAGCTCTGTTTGTGTGTGTGTATGTAGGTCTGTTTGTGTGTGTGTGTAGGTCTGTTTGTGTGTGTATGTAGGTCTGTTTGTGTGTGTGTGTAGGTCTGTTTGTGTGTGTGTGTAGGTCTGTTTGTGTGTGTGTGTAGGTCTGTTTGTGTGTGTGTGTAGGTCTGTTTGTGTGTGTATGTAGGTCTGTTTGTGTGTGTGTGTAGGTCTGTTTGTGTGTGTGTGTAGGTCTGTTTGTGTGTGTATGTAGGTCTGTTTGTGTGTGTGTGTAGGTCTGTTTGTGTGTGTCTGTAGGTCTGTGTGTGTGTGTGTAGGTCTGTTTGTGTGTGTATGTAGGTCTGTGTGTGTGTGTGTAGGTCTGTGTGTGTGTATGTAGCTCTGTTTGTGTGTGTGTGTAGGACTGTTTGTGTGTGTATGTAGGTCTGTTTGTGTGTGTGTGTAGGACTGTTTGTGTGTGTATGTAGGTCTGTTTGTGTGTGTCTGTAGGTCTGTGTGTGTGTATGTAGCTCTGTTTGTGTGTGTGTATGTAGGTCTGTTTGTGTGTGTGTGTAGGTCTGTTTGTGTGTGTGTGTAGGTCTGTTTGTGTGTGTCTGTAGGTCTGTGTGTGTGTATGTAGCTCTGTTTGTGTGTGTGTATGTAGGTCTGTTTGTGTGTGTGTGTAGGTCTGTTTGTGTGTGTATGTAGGTCTGTTTGTGTGTGTCTGTAGGTCTGTGTGTGTGTATGTAGCTTTGTTTGTGTGTGTGTATGTAGGTCTGTTTGTGTGTGTGTGTAGGTCTGCTTGTGTGTGTGTGTAGTTCTGTTTGTGTGTGTGTGTGTAGGTCTGTTTGTGTGTGTGTGTAGGTCTGTTTGTGTGTGTGTTTGTAGGTCTGTTTGTGTGTGTGTGTAATTCTGTTTGTGTGTGTAGGTCTGTTTGTGTGTGTGTGTAGGTCTGTTTGCGTGTGTCTGTAGGTCTGTTTGTGTGTGTGTGTAGGTCTGTTTGTGTGTGTGTGTAGGTCTGTTTGTGTGTGTGTGTAGGTCTGTTTGTGTGTGTCTGTAGGTCTGTTTGTGTGTGTGTGTAGGTCTGTTTGTGTGTGTGTGTAGGTCTGTTTGTGTGTGTCTGTAGGTCTGTTTGTGTGTGTGTGTAGGTCTGTTTGTGTGTGTGTGTAGGTCTGTTTGTGTGTGTCTGTAGGTCTGTTTGTGTGTGTGTGTAGGTCTGTTTGTGTGTGTGTGTAGGTCTGTTTGTGTGTGTGTGTAGGTCTGTGTGTGTGTATGTAGCTCTGTTTGTGTGTGTGTGTGTGTAGGTCTGTTTGTGTGCGTATGTAGGTCTGTTTGTGTGTGTGTGTAGGTCTGTTTGTGTGTGTGTAGGTCTGTTTGTGTGTGTCTGTAGGTCTGTGTGTGTGTATGTAGCTCTGTTTGTGTGTGTGTGTGTGTGTAGGTCTGTTTGTGTGTGTATGTAGGTCTGTTTGTGTGTGTGTGTAGGTCTGTGTGTGTGTATGTAGGTCTGTTTGTGTGTGTGTGTAGGTCTGTTTGTGTGTGTGTGTAGGTCTGCTTGTGTGTGTCTGTAGGTCTGTGTGTGTGTATGTAGCTCTGTTTGTGTGTCTGTGTGTAGGTCTGTTTGTGTGTGTGTGTGTGTAGGTCTGTTTGTGTGTGTGTGTAGGTCTGTTTGTGTGTGTCTGTAGGTCTGTTTGTGTGTGTCTGTAGGTCTGTGTGTGTGTATGTGTAGGTCTGTGTGTGTGTATGTAGGTCTGTTTGTGTGTAAGTGGTGGAGGGAAGTATGTAATAAAACTATTTACAATGGAGAGTCACAACAGAACCTTGACCTTGTAATAGTACCATATGTTGTTGTTTGTGGTGTTGGTGGTGGTGTTGGTGGTGTGATGGTGGTGGTGATGGTGGATGTTGTGGTGTTGGTGGTGGTGGTGGTCTTTTTGGTGTTGTTGTTGTTGGTGTTGTTGTTGTTGGTGGTGGTGTTGTTGTTGTTGTTGTTGGTGGTGGTGTTGGTGGTGTTGGTGGTGTTGTTGGTGGTGTTGTTGGTGGTGGTGTTGGTGGTGTTGGTGGTGTTGTTGGTGGTGTTGTTGGTGTTGTTGTTGGTGTTGTTGTTGGTGTTGTTGTTGTTGGTGTTGTTGTTGTTGGTGTTGTTGTTGGTGTTGTTGTTGTTGTTGGTGGTGTTGTTGGTGTTGTTGTTGTTGGTGTTGTTGGTGGTGTTGGTGTTGTTGTTGTTGGTGTTGTTGGTGTTGTTGTTGGTGGTGGTGTTGGTGCTGTTGTTGGTGGTGGTGGTGTTGGTGCTGTTGGTGTTGGTGTTGTTGTTGTTGGTGTTGTTGGTGTTGTTGTTGTTAGTGTTGTTGGTGTTGTTGTTGGTGGTGTTGGTGTTGTTGTTGTTGTTGTTGTTGGTGGTGGTGGTGTTGGTGGTGGTGTTGGTGCTGTTGGTGTTGTTGGTGGTGTTGGTGTTGTTGTTGGTGTTGTTGGTGTTGTTGTTGTTGGTGTTGTTGGTGTTGTTGTTGTTGGTGTTGTTGGTGTTGTTGTTGGTGGTGTTGGTGTTGTTGTTGTTGTTGGTGGTGTTGGTGTTGTTGGTGTTGTTGGTGTTGATGGTGTTGTTGGTGTTGTTGCTGTTGTTGTTGTTGGTGGTGGTGTTGGTGCTGTTGGTGTTGTTGGTGTTGTTGGTGGTGTTGTTGGTGTTGTTGGTGTTGTTGTTGTTGGTGGTGGTGTTGGTGCTGTTGGTGTTGTTGTTGTTGTTGGTGTTGTTGGTGTTGATGGTGTTGTTGGTGTTGTTGCTGTTGTTGTTGTTGGTGGTGGTGTTGGTGCTGTTGGTGTTGTTGGTGGTGTTGGTGTTGTTGGTGTTGTTGATGGTGTTGTTGGTGTTGTTGCTGTTGTTGTTGTTGGTGGTGGTGTTGGTGCTGTTGGTGTTGTTGTTGTTGTTGGTGTTGTTGGTGTTGATGGTGTTGTTGGTGTTGTTGCTGTTGTTGTTGTTGGTGGTGGTGTTGGTGCTGTTGGTGTTGTTGGTGGTGTTGGTGTTGTTGGTGTTGTTGGTGGTGTTGTTGGTGTTGTTGGTGTTGTTGTTGTTGTTGGTGTTGTTGGTGTTGATGGTGTTGTTGTTGGTTTGGGTGGTGATGGTGTTGTTGTTGTTGTTGGTGTTGGTGTTGATGGTGTTGTTGGTGTTGTTGGTGTTGTTGTTGTTGCTGGTGTCGTTGTTGGTGGTGGTGTTGGTGTTGTTGGTGTTGTTGTTGTTGTTGGTGTTGTTGGTGTTGATGGTGTTGTTGTTGGTTTGGGTGGTGTTGGTGTTGTTGTTGTTGTTGGTGTTGTTGGTGTTGATGGTGTTGTTGGTGTTGTTGGTGTTGTTGTTGTTGTTGCTGGTGTCGTTGTTGGTGTTGTTGTTGTTGGTGTTGTTGGTGTTGATGGTGTTGTTGTTGGTTTGGGTGGTGTTGGTGTTGTTGGTGTTGATGGTGTTGTTGTTGGTTTGGGTGGTGTTGTTGGTGGTGTTGTTGCTGTTGTTGGTGTTGTTGTTGGTGGTGTTGTTGGTGTTGTTGTTGTTGGTGGTGGTGTTGTTGTTGGTGTTATTGGTGTTGTTGTTGTTGTTGCTGGTGTCGTTGTTGGTGGTGGTGGTGTCATTTTTCTTGTTGTTATTGTTGTTTAACCCATGGTCAGACCAAATCCAAGAGGCCTATCATCTAAGACATTCCAACTTTAATGACCCTATAGTCTTCTAGTTTGAGTGCAGACCAATGCCTGAACACCAGTGTATTCTCTCTTGACCAATCACCAGGGTATTCTCTCTTGACCAATCACCAGTGTATTCTCTCTTGACCAATCACCAGGGTATTCTATTTTCAATATGGTGTAGGAACTAGCATTGTATTTATCTCTATCTAGAACAACGTTGTTCTCACTGTTCTCTTCTTGCCTTTCTAGAGACATATAGACGTGAGTGTTTTGAGGGGTATTTGGTTGTTATTTCTAACTGAGCAAGTGACCACATAGAGGCACTCCAGTCGGTTCATTGTGATGTTGTTACAACTGAATATATGCTCACCCCTCTATTTTATGTCTGAGAAATGGGCAAATATCCAAATTTTATTTATGTAGAATTTGAAGTTCGGCAAAATTGTCAAAATATTGACCCCCAAATATAAGCCAAACTCCCTTCTACCATCTATATTCCTCCGCTTATATTTGGGTATATTCGGTAATTAAGAATTTTGTCTCACAATCAGGAGATCCCAAGTTCGATTCCACTGCATGTTATTTTGAGCAAGTATTTATTTTCCCTAGGCTCAGGTCAACATAAACCTTATCAGAGTAATTGGATAGAAACTGTGAGGAGAGCTGATGTGAAGAAGAAAATAGCCAAATTATCATGTAAAGAAAATACTGTTAGAACACTTTAGCCAACAACCAATCTAACCTGCCATTACTTGTGTTATAAATTCTAGGTAAGATTTTACAGCAGTTCCTGATCTCTTATTCCAACCAAAATACAGTATCTAGGACTTTGGGAGTTTGACTAAACCTATTTAGGTGTGAGCCCCATAACAACAGCAACTGTGTTGCTTATTGAAGATAAAAAATAAACATTACATCCATGAGTACTTCATGTATATCTTGGACTACATCAGCCATTCACTTCTTCTAAAGTACAGGTGACTTTGTGTTAGGTTAAAACAAAAGGTGAAAATAATTTCCCACATTTATATGATATGAAATGAACCCCAAAAAATTATTTCACCTTCACAGAAGTTTTATTTACTAAACATGTGGTTATAATGTTTCAGGACAGATTTTACAGACAAAACTAACTTGCAAGAGAGCTAGGGCTAAACCCTGAGCAAGATGGTTAAATAACATCAGTGAGCTCAGCTGGTCTTCCTTGCAGATCCAGCTGGATTAATTGGAGGTAGTTGCTTCTGACAGGACCTGTTGGAAGGAGTGTTAGAGAACTCTGCTTCCATGAGCCTCTCAGGAATAAATGGGAGAAGAAGAACAGTGGACAATGGTCTTATGGAGGTTCCTAAAACAACATCATGGCCTCTACAGAGTTTTATTCCCAAATTGAGCAGATAATTGTCTTACATTAATCTATTGTATGAAACATTACCAAACTCAGCCTCCTGACCTCTAGAGCCCTTCTCATACCAAAGCATCTTAGCTTATACAATACTCCGAGAGGCTGGGGCAATGCTGGGACACCGCCATTATAAAAGTTTGGGTTTTAACCTGTTAGAATTTATCTAAAACTTCCATAATTTTATGTAAGAACCTTTGTTAAGTTATGTTCCAAACACCAGCTTAAAAATAAGAAAATTAGTTGCATTACTAAATCCTTGCAAATTCTTGAATTTGATTTGATTTGAAAATCCTGTGCAATATCTTTCATTTGAAATATGATGTACCTACAGGTTTCTGGGGCAGGAGATTATAATGTTGGCCCCTACAAAGTGACAGATGTACCTACAGGTTTCTCGGGCTGCAGATTATCATGTTGGCCCCTACAAAGTGACAGATGCTATGTTGACCTATTGAAAGGTCATAGTTCTCATCCTTTCCCTGTTACATGGAGCATTCTAGAAAAACAAACATTAGAAGTCTCATCTATTACAAATTTCCCCCATATTAGTGGTGGTGGTGGTAGTGGTGGTGGTAGTGGTGGTAGTGGTGGTGGTTGTGGTGGTTGTGTTGGTGGTGGTGGTGGTGGTAGTGGGGGTAGTGGTGGTGGTGGTATTGTTGTTGTTGTTGGTGGTGGTGGTGGTGATTGTGTTGGTGGTGGTGGTGGTGATGGTGGTGGTGGTGTTGGTGGTGGTGGTGTTGGTAGTGGTGGTTGTTGTGGTGGTGGTGGTAGGAGGTTACTTTCCTTCCGCCAGAACAATAAAGTAAACAGAGGAAGGAAACTGACAGAGAAATACATTGATGTAGGGGGGCAGACATGACAGGTGGGACATCGTAATTCCTGGGAAAATATTTACCCTAAAGCAGGGCCTCTCTTTACAACCCCCTCCCACAATACCCACTTAACAACTCTGAGGAAACAACTCCCTCTGCTATATTCAATAGGCTACCCTCACATTCTGAAACACAACAGAAACTGTCCCATGTTTATTGAGATTAAAATTTCCAGACTATTAACCCATTGTTAAAGTGTATATATACAATATATATACATTATTCACCCCTGTCAGAAGCAACCATCTCTAACTGATCCGGCTGGATCCCCACACGAGACCAGCTAGGCTCATGGATGTTATCCAACCATCTTGCTTGGGATCTACCCCTGGGTTTCCTACCAGTTGGTTTTTGCCTGTAAAATCTTTCCAGCAATTTTTCCCAAAACATTCTAACATGCCTATAGTATTGGAGCTGTGATCTATAAAATAAAATACCAGTGAAATACTGGGTTGATCTAATTGACTGTAGTCCCATCACAAAATAATTTCCATCCTTGTCTAAAGAAAGAATCACAAGACATATTTTATGGGCAAAGTGAACCGAGAGGAGAGCCAGAGGTTAAAGTATGGTGATTCATTAACCCTTTAGCATTTAAATTGGCTGTATCCAGCCAGAATTCTCCCACCACTTTCTGTTCAAACTGGCTGTAACTGGCCACTTATACTGCTGTTAAAGTTATGTTCTCAAAATAAATAATTTCAAAATCTCATAGATTCAATATTATGTGAGATAATTATGTCAGATTAAGCCCTTCCCACAAAAATATAATAGTATATATAGTGTAATGTAAATGCTAAAGGGTTAACATCCATAAGCCTCAGTTAGTTTTGCTTGGAGATCCAGTTTGATCATTTAGTGATGGTTACTTCCAATAGGATTGTCTGGAAAGAGTGTCTGCGGACTCAGCCTCAACAACCCTCTCATCAATAATTAGACACCAGAAAAGAAGAAAAATGTTGTACATAGAAAAACATTGACATTTGTCTTATATTAATTTCAGTTATTGTTTCTTGGTTGTTGTTTATGGTTTTGTTTTTGTTTTTAATTACTTCAGTTAATTAGTGAAGCAGCAGCAATTAATATAATGTTTCTAATGGACATAAACTGACCTTTACAACAATAACAAGATCAGTGCTAAATTTACATCATTTACAGAGCAATAGATGGCAGACTATTCGAAAGACAATGTGGCATTTGGTTAACTTATATGTTTGGAGTTTCATTCCTTCTCATACATTTTAGGTGTAGCAAATATGTACAACTGCATGCAAACCGAAAGAATGTACTATGTAAATTTAAGCTGGGTCATTGACACACTGACCACATTAATTCATAGGTTTACAGAGCAAAATTAGCTGAGTTTTAGTAATTATTACCGCACTTAATACCTGAATCTACAAACTTATGAAGTCAATCCCCCTTGGCAACTATGTTGTGCTATGTTGACGGCCTTAGTATCAAAGTATTCCAATAAATCTACCCCACCTAGATATCTGAAGCAATATTAGTAGTCAAAAGCTTTCACTGCCAGACTTTGATAGCTAAACCCTTCCTTAGATCATATAATAATAATAATAATAATAATAATATAATTATTGTGTAAAGTGCTCAGGTGCACTACAACTCGTCAAAGGTGTATGTATAGTACATAGAATAATATACAAATGTCAGGGAAGTGAATAGTGTATGAGTCATGATATACATGTGTGTGAGTGTATGGAGGGGAACATTAGGTGTAGTGTTGGCGAATCTTGGGAAGCATGGAGGTTTTAAGGGATGCAGTGTCTCGGCAGCTAACAACTAATGCAAGGAGTTTGTTCCATGCTTCAGCAACTCTGAACGTGAAAAAATGTTTCCGAAAGTCATGGGAACTGTGCTGTTTTCTGACTTTGTGGGCATGTCCACGTGTGTTCGACACATGGAAATCAAAAAGGTGCTCAGGGTTGTTGTTGGCAAGATGGTTAACAATTTTGTGGGTGTTTACCAAGTCAGTTGCCAGGTGTCGGAGCTTCAATGTATCCATGCCCAAGGAAGCAAGGCGCCCAGAGTATGGTAGATGCCTGATGGAGGGTATTCGCTTGGTTGCACGTCTCTGAACAATTTCCAGGCGGTCAATGTTCTGAGCAAGATAGGGGTTCTAGACTGGTGATACAAATTCTAAGTGTGGCCACACCATAGCCATGTACAGCCTTAAATAGATAGCTGGAGAGCGGCTGGCAAAGGTCTTGCTGAATGATGCTAACACACCCTCAGCCCGCTTGGCAATTTTAGAGACGTGCTTCGTCCAACGCAAATCACTGCTGACCCTAATACCCAGGTCACGTTCACAAGAAGACTTCTTGATATTAGTGCTGTGGAGGGAGTATGTGGATGCTGGGTTTTTACTCCCAAAATGCATGGTGGTACACTTGTCCACAACTAGCTTGAAATGCCAGTCTGTGATCCATTGTTGCATTGTGTCCAGGTCAGACTGCAAGCAAGATCTATAGTGTTCAGGATCTGTCCTTTTTATCTCAAGGTACAGCTTGATGTCATCTGCGTACTTTAGTACTGTGGCATTCTTTAAGTTGGCATCTATGTCATTAATATATGCCACAAACAAAAGGGGACCAAGAACAGATCCCTGTGGTACACCAGATGACATCTCATATGGTGAGGAATGTTGTCCCAGAACCGTAACTACCTCTCTTTGACTGAGAATGAAGGACTTCAACCAGTTAAAAAGATCATCCTTCACACCCATTGCAGAGAGTTTTGCCATAAGCCTTTTGTGTGGCACAGAATTGAAAGCTTTCGCAAAGTCAAGGTAAATAACATCTACCCATGAGCCACCATCAGTGATCCGAGTAATGTCTTCAAGAAACTCGATAAGTTGATCACAGCAGCTGGAGTTGGGGATAAATCCAAATTGCGAGGGCCGGATAAGACTGTGAGAGTTCCAGAAGTTCCAAAGTGTTTCTCTGACACAGGATTCCATCAGTTTCGCAATGCAACTAGTAAGACTGACTGGACGGTAGTTCACAGGTGATGTGCGGTCACCCTTTTTGAACAGAGGAATGACACTGGCAGTTTTCCACTGTTCTGGAGTAGCACCGTTGTTCAGACAGAATTGATAACTGTATAGAATAGATAACTTCTTATTTGTAATGAATAAAGGTCATGTTTTTGATTCCTGGTTCCGGCAGTACATTGTGACACTTCATTTCACATTACTCCAGCCCACTCTTCTGCAAGGCAACATCTTCAGAGCTGGTGACACATTGACATAAACCATGTCCACTGGTTGGTGAAAAGAAAGGCATCCAGATCTAAAATATGGCCTGAACAGATGATAGAAGAATAGTGGAGACTCTTTAGTCCCCTTGTACACAACACCTGTCACCTTTTAATACACCCCCAGTCCACAGAGTTGGCTGATCTTTGTTGTGTGCACCAGATGATGAAGAATGTGACAGGGCATAATGACTCCTGCCAAACCCATACCAGCAGTAAAAAGAACAAACCAACAAAAGCTGTTGCCTAGTTTAACAACAGCACATCTTGAGTTGTAGACTTCATCGACCCCTTTAACATCTCTTCGTCACTTTTCTCTGCTAGATTTAATCTGTCAAATATTTTAACACCACCATTTCACTTTCTTACAACATTTTATGTTTGTGAGATCAAATCGAACTGAGGGCAACTTTACCTTTCATCCTTACAGGGTCGATAAAATAAAGTACCAGTCATGCACTGGGGTCAATTTAATCAACTTTCCCTTTCCCCCATAATTGCTGGCCTTGTGCCTAAATCAGAAACCATTATTATTACCCCTATCATCAATTTTCTATGTCTAATATATATGGAAAGAATAAAAGATAAAATGTTGCCTACCTCTATGACAGCAGTGAGCCCACAGTTCAGAAGTTTGCCACATCTTTCTAACCATCTCAGAAACCATCTCTTCTTCATGTACTTTCACTATTTCTCACCTTCCCCCACCACCCCCTCACACAGCTCTCTCTCTCTCTCTCTCTCTCTCTTTTGTTCTGTCTTTCTTTGTTTCTTTGTGAACCAGCTGATGATATATAAATACTGTCCACTACTGACTGGGGATCCTCCTTAAGTAAGCAAGTAATATATATATATATGTCTGTCAGTGTGTATATATATATGCCGGTGTGTATGTATATATATATATATATATATATATGTTTGTCAGTGTGTATATATATATGCCGGTGTGTGTATATATATATATATATGTCTGTCAGTGTGTATATATATATATATGCCGGTGTGTGTATATATATATATATATATATATATGTTTGTCAGTGTGTATATATATATGCCGGTGTGTGTATATATATATATATATGTCTGTCAGTGTGTATATATATATATATGCCGGTGTGTGTGTATATATATATATATATATATATGTCGGTGTGTGTATATATATATATGTGTGTCGGTGTGTGTATATATATATATGTCGGTGTGTGTCTGTGTGTATATATATATATATATGTGTCTGTGTGTGTGTGTATATATATGTGTGTGTCAGTGTGTATGTGTGTATATATATATATATGTGTGTTGGTGTATGTGTGTGTGTGTATATATATTTACACACACTCCTCTCACCTCTCACTACCACTAATTCTGCTGCCACTGTCTCTAAGTTCACATAACACTGTAAATAGCCTTCTGATAATTGTTGATAGGTAGGTAAGTAGGTAGGTAGGGTGAGAGAGAGGGATGGGGATAGATAGATAGAGAGAGAGATAGATAGATAGATAGATAGATAGATAGATATATTTCTTTATTAGCCACAGGGGCACAAAAGAAGGGGACAAATACAAAGGGGGAAGTTTACATACAATAAAAACGTGTAAAATGTTATCACAGATGGAATTTAAAAGTTAGTCGATTTTCCCCAATAGAGGGAGACAGTTTATATGGGTAACACAGACCCCCGAAAAAAATGTGCAACCCTCATCTCCAGGAGTACGAAGAGCTTGTACTCCTTTCCTCTCCTCCTCCTTTTCCTCAACCTACAGGCTGATATAGAGAGAAGGCCCATTCACTCGGGCCATTCTCGCCACTTTCACCCACCTTTCATAAAACTTGCTGGGGTACAGCACCTCTCTCTCCATCCTGATTCTTCTTCCAAAGTGGTATTTGAAAAAAAGAATCAGTTGTTGGCCGGAGAGAAAGGTGTCTGACCTCAGCCCTTTCAACCTTGTCCACCATACAACCTCTTTCGCCATAGCTATCACACAAAGGAAAACCGCCTCTCCTTCGTTTTTGAAGGAGGGTGGCGGTTTGATCATGACAATGGACTCGGTGGTCAACTGGATTGGTCCCACCCGCGACAATAGTCGTTCCACATAGCCCCACAGGTCAGTGACGCCCGGGCAGTGTATGAATGCGTGCGCGACGGTTTCTTCGTCTCGCACGCACCTCGGACAGATCTTTTTTGCAGGGTCCCTGCCCGGGCGCCCATGTCTGTAGAGCTTGTCTCGAACTGGTAGAGCTCCTCGGTAGCACTGCCAGGCCAGGGACTTTTGGAAGTTGTCCATCGGTCCCGGGCGGAAGGTCCTACCGAACAGACTGGCCAGTTCATCTTCCTCCACGCCTAGAGTTTCACCGAGCGCGTCGTCGCACTTGCTGCGGACCAACCCTCTATAGAATGACGAAGTGGAGTCTCCACTGATCGCCGGGTCCGCCTGCCAGAGGGCTGTGAGCGCCTGAGCACATTCGATGTGCCAGTCGCCCATTTTCCTCGGTCTCTGCTTGACCCAGGACTGCAGCTCGGTCAGCGAGACGAGTCGTGGGAAGGCTCGCCTCACGAACGGGGCCCACACCGGTTGTCCGGTGAGGAATACGTAGAGATGCCGCAGCCTGAGCGCGTGTTTGCGCATCGTCAACCACGGCATCCCCAGCCCTCCGTTAGAAGGGTGTTGGCAGCAGATGGATCTTCTTACCAAAGGAGCCCGCCTCTTCCAAAGGAATCGGAAGAGGGCGCGCTCCATTTTGGCGAGCGTTTTGGCTGGACAAGGCACGACGGTCAAGCGGTAGTAGATGGCGGACGCTATAAAAGTGTTCGCCACCTCCGCTCGACCTTTCAAGGATAGTTTGCACTCGGCCCACTTCTGGGTGAGTGCAAACACCTTGGCCGTCACTTCGTTCCAGTTCTTCTCCACCTGGAGGTCCGGACCAAACCAGACCCCGAGCAGCTTTACCGGTCCTTCCGTCCAGCGTCCGACGACGCCATCGGAAGGCATCGGTCTGCCTCTCCACGATCCGAGTTGCAAACCGATGGACTTGTCCCGGTTCAGCTTCGCTCCTGTGAGACTTTCGTATTCCTTTAGTAAGGTGCCGACTTCCTCGATTTGCGAGGCGCTCGACACCATTACTGTCACGTCGTCGGCGTAGGCCGACGCCGCTTTCCGCAGTCCCGGTTCCAGAGGGATGCCCTGCAATAGCTCCAGCTTCCGCAGTAGTGGCTCGAGAGTCAGTACGTACAGAAGGGAGGAGAGAGGGCATCCCTGTCGAATGGATCGCGTAATATGGAACGGCTCCGAGAGGTAACCGTTCACCTTGACCCTTGAGCAGATGTTGCTGTTGTGCATTGCAGCAATCCAGCCCCTGAACACGGGTCCGAAGCCTGCCGCCTCGAGCACCGCATCCAGGTAACGATGGTCAACCCTATCGAAAGCCTTAGACTGATCCAAGTTGATCAGGGCCCCACCGAAGCCGGGTTTACACCCTACCCTCTCTATGATGTATCGCATGAGGTGGAGGTTGTCGTGTATGGACCTGGTCGGGATCGCGCATGTCTGCGCTTCTCCCACCAGGTTCTCGACGACAAGCGCCAGCCTCTTTGCCAACACCTTGGCCAAAATCTGTAACTCTGTGTTTAGCAGAGTTATGGGCCGGAAGTTGCCTATGTCATCCCCCTTATTCTCGTCCTTCCTGATTAGTGTGACCACGCCCCCGGTTACAGAATTGGGAATTCTCCCGTTCTGTTGCCAGTTGCAGTAGACCGCTTCCAGGAGACCGGAGAATAAGTCCGGCATTGCTACGTAAAATTCGTAGGGTAGACCGTCGAGACCTGGAGATTTGCGTTTGCCGCATTGGCTCAGCGCGTCCCCTATCTCAGTGGCTGAAATCGGCTTTTCGCAGAACTTCGCCTCGCTGTCCGAGAGTCGCGGTAAGATAGATAGATAGATAGATAAACAGATAGATAGATAGATACATTTCTTTATTAGCCACAAGGGCACAAAAGAAGGGGACAAATACAAATGGGGAGTTTACATACAGGTATATGAAAATAAAACTATTAATAAAATAACAAATAACAATTGATATCCCCAATAGGGGGGGAGGTGTTACACAGGGGTTGTACACACCCCGAAAAAATGTACAATCCTCATCTCCAGGAGCACCCAGAGTGAGTACCCCTTCCTCTCTTCCTCTTTTTCTTCAACCTACAAGCTTATATAGAGAGAAGGCCCAACCACACGGGCCATCTTTTCCACATTCACCCACCTTTTATAAAATTTGCTGGGGTACAGCACCTCTCTCTCCATCCTGATTCTTCTTCCAAAATGATATTTGAAAAAACGAATCAGTTGCTTGCCGGAGAGAAAGGTGTCTGACCTCAGCCCTTTTAACCTCGTCCACCATATAACCTCTTTCACCATAGCCATAACACATAGGAAAACCGCCTCTCCCTCGTTTTTGAAGGAGGGTGGCGGTTTGATCATGACAATGGACTCGGTGGTCAACTGGATTGGTCCCACCCACGACAATAGTCGTTCTACATAGCCCCACAGGTCGGTAACGCTCAGGCAGTGTACAAATGCGTGCGTGACGGTTTCCTTGTCACGCACGCATCTCGGATAGATAGATAGATAGATAGATAGCTGTCTAACACATGCTAGCGTGGAAGATAGACGTTAAACAATGATGATGATAGAGAAGTAGGTAGATATATAGATATGTTTCTTTATTAGCCACAGGTGACCAAAAGAAGGGGACAAATACAAAGGGGGAAGTTTACATACAATAAAAACATGTAAAATACTATCACAAATACAATTTAAAAGTTAATCGATTTTCCCCAAATAGGGGGAGACATTTCATATGGGTAACACATACCTCCGAAAAAAATGTACAACCCTCATCTCCAGGAGTACGAAGAGTTTGTACCCCTTTCCTCTCTTCCTCTTTTTCCTCAACCTACAGGCTGATATAGAGAGAAGGCCCATTCACTCGGACCATTCTCGCCACTTTCACCCACCTTTCATAAAACTTGCTGGGGTACAGCACCTCTCTCTCCATCCTGATTCTTCTTCCAAAGTGGTATTTGAAAAGAAGAATCAGTTGTTGGCCGGAGAGAAAGGTGTCTGACCTCAGCCCTTTCAACCTCGTCCACCGTACAACCTCTTTCGCCATAGCTATCACACAAAGGAAAACCGCCTCTCCTTCGTTTTTGAAGGAGGGTGGCGGTTTGATCATGACAATGGACTCGGTGGTCAACCGGATTGGTCCCACCCGCGACAATAGTCGTTCTACATAGCCCCACAGGTCGGTAACACTCGGGCAGTGTATGAATGTGTGCACAACGGTTTCTTCATCTCGCACGCACCTCGGACAGATCTTTTTTGCAGGGACCCTGCCCGGGCGGCCATGGCTGTAGAGCTTGTCTTGAACTGGTAGAGCTCTTCGGTAGCACTGCCAGGCCAGGGACTTTTGGAAGTTGTCCATCGGTCCCGGGCAGAAGGTCCTACCGAACAGACTGGCCAGTTCATCTTCCTCTATGCCTAGAGTTTCACCGAGAGTCCGAGAGTGTCGTCGCACTTGCTGCGGACCAACCCTCTATAGAATGTCGATAGATAAATAGATGGATAGATAGATAGACATTCTGATAGAGAGATAGACAGATATATAGACAGGTAGATAGAGAGAGAGAGAGACAGGTAGATATAGAGAGAGAGAGACAGGTAGACAGAGAGAGAGAGAGAGACAGGTAGATAACTTTCTTTTTATTTGCCACCAGGGCATCAAAAGTGGGACAAGTACAAAGGGGGGAGTAACAACTGATGGAGGTAGTTTGTTCCATGGAGGTTTTAAAGGATGCAGTGTCTCGGCAGCTAATAACTGATGCAGGGAGTTTGTTCCATGGAGGTTTTAAAGGATACAGTGTCTCAACAGCTGACAACTGATGTAGGTAGTTTGTTCCATGGAGGTTTTAAAATATGTAGTGTCTCGACAGCTATCAACTGATGCAAGTAGTTTGCTCCATGGAGGTTTTAAAGGATGCAGTGTCTCGACAGCTAACAACTGATGCAGGGAGTTTGTTCCATGGAGGTTTTAAAGGATGCAGTGTCTCGACAGCTATCAACTGATGTAGGTAGTGTGTTCCATGGAGGTTTTAAAGGATGCAGTGTCTCGACAGCTAACAACTGATGCAGTTAGTTTGTTCCATGGAGGTTTTAAAGGATGCAGTGTCTCGGCAGTTAATAACTGATGCAGGGAGTTTGTTCCATGGAAGTTTTAAAGGATGCAGTGTCTCGGCAGCTAACAACTGATGCAGGGAGTTTGTTCCATGGAGGTTTTAAAAGATGCAGTGTATCGACAGCTGACAACTGATGTAGGTAGTGTGTTCCATGGAGGTTTTAAAGGATGCAGTGTCTCGACAGCTAACAACTGATGCAGGGAGTTTGTTCCATGGAGGTTTTAAAGGATGCAGTGTCTCGACAGCTATCAACTGATACAGATAGTTTGTTCCATGGAGGTTTTAAAGGATGCAGTGTCTCGACAGCTAACAACTGATGTAGGTAGTTTGTTCCATGGAGGTTTTAAAGGATGCAGTGTCTCGACAGCTGACAACTGATGTAGGTAGTTTGTTCCATGGAGGTTTTAAAGGATGCAGTATCTCGACAGCTATCAACTGATCCAGGTAGTTTGTTCCATGAAGGTTTTAAAGGATGCAGTGTCTCGACAGCTAACAACTGATGCAGGGAGTTTGTTCCATGGAGGTTTTAAAGGATGCAGTGTCTCGACAACTGACAACTGATGCAGGTAGTTTGTTCCATGGAGGTTTTAAAGGATGCAGTGTCTCGACAGCTGACAACTGATGCAGGGAGTTTGTTCCATGGAGGTTTTAAAGGATGCAGTGTCTTGACAGCTAACAACTGATGCAGGTAGTTTGTTCCATGGAGGTTTTAAAGGATCAGTGTCTCGGCAGCTGACAACTGATGTAGGTAGTGTGTTCCATGGAGGTTTTAAAGGATGCAGTGTCTCAACAGCTAACAACTGATGCAGGGAGTTTGTTCCATGGAGCTTTTAAAGGATGCAGTGTCTCGACAGCTAACAACTGATGCAGGTAGTTTGTTCCATGGAGGTTTTAAAGGATGCAGTGTCATGACAGCTAACAACTGATGCAGGTAGTTTGTTCCATGGAGGTTTTAAAGGATGCAGTGTCTCGACAGCTAACAACTGATGCAGGCAGTTTGTTCCAATCTTCAGCAACTCTGAAGCTGGTGTATGGAGAATAACTTAAAGGTACTTATATAGAATTATGATGGAAAGATTTTAGATAAATATTACTTATAGGTAAGTTATAGGCAAGTTATAGGTAAGTTATAGGTAAGTTATAGGTCAGTTATAGATAAGTTATAGGTAAGTTATAGAAAGTTATAGATAAGTTATAGGTAACTTATATGTAAGTTATAGGTAAGTTATAGAAAGTTATAGAAAGTTATAGATAAGTTATAGGTAAGTTATAGGTAACTTATATGTAAGTTATAGGTAAGTTATAGGTAAGTTATAGATAAGTTATAGGTAACTTATAGGTAACTTATAGGTAAGTTATAGGTAAGCTGAGAGTAGAGAGTGGAAAGAGAGAAAGAAGAAATGAGACAATAAAGAAAGCATAAAGACAGGTAAGGTGAAGTAAGGTGAGGTAGTGAAGGACATGAGAGGGGAGAGGTAAGGTGAAGTAAGGTGAGGTAGTGAAGGACATGAGAGGGGAGAGGTAAGGTGAGGTAAGGTGTCTAGTTTTAAAACAATACACAACCTTCTTTACTTTTGGATTAAAGGAAATTAGACGAAAGATGAAAACTGCTAGAAGTGTGTTCAGAAGTGACGGCCATTTGTTATGTGGGAGAGGGATTAAAAGTGCATATAACACACAGAAACACACACACACATACAGACACACACACATACACACACACACACACACTCACTCACAAACACACATACACACACACAGACACACACTCACACAAAAACTCACACACACACACACACACTCACACACATACACACACCCACACTCACACACACCCACACACACACACACTCAAACACACACACACATAGACACACTCACACACACAGACACACACTCACATACACATGGACTATAAGCCATCTCTTGCAATCACTGAAGTTTTTATGTGTTCATGTAGCCAAGAGCAGACAACCTCTTGACCTGTAGAAAATTAGCTCAGTGACAGAGGGAGAGATTGAGGGCTGCACCAGCCACACTGTGGTACTGGGTCTGAGAGATTGAGGACTGCACCAGCCACACTGTGGTACTGGGTCTGAGAGATTGAGGACTGCACCATCCACACTGTGGCACTGGGTCTGAGAGATTGAGGACTGCACCATCCACACTGTGGTACTGGGTCTGAGAGATTGAGGGCTGCACCATCCACACTGTGGCACTGGGTCTGAGAGATTGAGGACTGCACCATCCACACTGTGGCACTGGGTCTGAGAGATTGAGGACTGCACCACCCACACTGTGGTACTGGGTCTGAGAGATTGAGGACTGCACCATCCACACTGTGGCACTGGGTCTGAGAGATTGAGGACTGCAGTATCCACACTGTGGTACTGGGTCTGAGAGATTGAGGACTGCACCATCCACACTGTGGCACTGGGTCTGAGAGATTGAGGACTGCACCATCCACACTGTGGCACTGGGTCTGAGAGATTGAGGACTGCAGTATCCACACTGTGGTACTGGGTCTGAGAGATTGAGGACTGCAGTATCCACACTGTGGTACTGGGTCTGAGAGATTGAGGACTGCACCAGCCACACTGTGGCACTGGGTCTGAGAGATTGAGGACTGCACCAGCCACACTGTGGCACTGGGTCTGAGAGATTGAGGGCTGCACCTCCCACACTGTGGCACTGGGTCTGAGAGATTGAGGACTGCACCAGCCACACTGTGGCACTGGGTCTGAGAGATTGAGGACTGCACCATCCACACTGTGGTACTGGGTCTGAGAGATTGAGGACTGCACCACCCACACTGTGGCACTGGGTCTGAGAGATTGAGGACTGCACCAGCCACACTGTGGCACTGGGTCTGAGAGATTGAGGGCTGCACCTTCCACACTGTGGCACTGGGTCTGAGAGATTGAGGGCTGCACCATCCACACTGTGGCACTGGGTCTGAGAGATTGAGGACTGCACCATCCACACTGTGGCACTGGGTTTGAGAGATTGAGGACTGCACCAGCCACACTGTGGCACTGGGTCTGAGAGATTGAGGGCTGCACCATCCACACTGTGGCACTGGGTCTGAGAGATTGAGGACTGCACCATCCACACTGTGGCACTGGGTCTGAGAGATTGAGGGCAGCACCATCCACACTGTGGCACTGGGTCTGAGAGATTGAGGGCTGCACCATCCACACTGTGGCACTGGGTCTGAGAGATTGAGGGCAGCACCAGCCCCACTATGGTACTGGGTCTGAGAGATTGAGGGCTGCACCAGCCCCACTATGGCACTCGGTCTGAGAGATTGAGGGCTGCACCATCCACACTGTGGCACTGGGTCTGAGAGATTGAGGGCAGCACCATCCCCACTATGGTACTGGGTTGAGAGATTGAGGGCTGCACCAGACCCACTATGGCACTGGGTCTGAGAGATTGAGGGCTGCACCATCCACACTGTGGCACTGGGTCTGAGAGATTGAGGGCAGCACCAGCCCCACTATGGCACTGGGTCTGAGAGATTGAGGGCTGCACCATCCACACTGTGGCACTGGGTCTGAGAGATTGAGGGCTGCACCATCCACACTGTGGTACTGGGTCTGAGAGATTGAGGGCAGCACCAGCCCTACTATGGCACTGGGTCTGAGAGATTGAGGGCTGCACCATCCACACTGTGGTACTGGGTCTGAGAGATTGAGGGCAGCACCAGCCCCACTATGGCACTGGGTCTGAGATATTGAGGCCTGCACCATCCACACTGTGGCACTGGGTCTGAGAGATTGAGGGCTGCACCATCCACACTGTGGTACTGGGTCTGAGAGATTGAGGGCAGCACCAGCCCTACTATGGCACTGGGTCTGAGAGATTGAGGGCTGCACCACCCACACTGTGGCACTGGGTCTGAGAGATTGAGGGCAGCACCAACCACACTGTGGAAATGGGTCTGAGAGATTGAGGGCTGCACCAGCCACACTATGGCACTGGGTCTGAGAGATTGAGGGCTGCACCATCCACACTATGGCACTGGGTCTGAGAGATTGAGGGCTGCACCATCCACACTATGGCACTGGGTCTGAGAGATTGAGGGCAGCACCATCCCCACTATGGCACTGGGTCTGAGATTTTGAGGCCTGCACCATCCACACTGTGGCACTGGGTCTGAGAGATTGAGGGCTGCACCATCCACACTGTGGTACTGGGTCTGAGAGATTGAGGGCAGCACCAGCCCTACTATGGCACTGGGTCTGAGAGATTGAGGGCTGCACCATCCACACTATGGCACTGGGTCTGAGAGATTGAGGGCAGCACCAACCACACTGTGGCACTGGGTCTGAGAGAGTGAGGGTACACCAGCCACACTGTGGTACTGGGTCTGAGAGAGTGAGGGCAGCACCATACACACTGTGGCACTGGGTCTGAGAGAGTGAGGGCAGCACGAGCCACACTGTGGTACTGGGTCTGAGAGATTGAGGGCAGCACCATCCACACTATGGCACTGGGTCTGAGAGATTGAGGGCTGCACCATCCACACTGTGGCACTGGGTCTGAGAGATTGAGGGCTGCACCAGCCCCACTGTGGTCCTGGGTCTGAGAGATTGAGGGCAGCACCATCCCCACTGTGGTACTGGGTCTGAGAGATTGAGGGTAGCACCATCCACACTGTGGTACTGGGTCTAAAAGATTGAGGACTGCACCATCCACACTGTGGTACTGGGTCTGATAGATTGAGGACTGCACATCCACACTGTGGGACTGGGTCTGAGAGATTGAGGACTGCACCTCCACACTGTGGTACTGGGTCTGAGAGATTGAGGGTAGCACCATCCACACTGTGGTACTGGGTCTGATAGATTGAGGACTGCACCATCCACACTGTGGTACTGGGTCTGAGAGATTGAGGGTAGCACCATCCACATTGTGGTACTGGGTCTGAAAGATTGAGGACTGCAACATCCACACTGCGGTACTGGGTCTGAGAGATTGAGGACTGCACCAGCCACACTGTGGTACTGGGTCTGAAAGATTGAGGACTGCACCATCCACACTGTGGTACTGGGTCTGAGAGATTGAGGGTAGCACCATCCACACTGTGGTACTGGGTCTGAGAGATTGAGGACTGCACCTCCACACTGTGGTACTGGGTCTGAGAGATTGAGGGTAGCACCATCCACACTGTGGTACTGGGTCTGAAAGATTGAGGACTGCAACATCCACACTGTGGCACTTGGTCTGAGAGATTGAGGACTGCACCATCCACACTATGGCACTGGGTCTGAGAGATTGAGGGCTGCACCATCCACACTATGGCACTGGGTCTGAGAGATTGAGGGCTGCACCATCCACACTGTGGCACTGGGTCTGAGAGATTGAGGGCAGCACCAGCCCCACTATGGCACTGGGTCTGAGAGATTGAGGCCTGCACCATCCACACTGTGGCACTGGGTCTGAGAGATTGAGGGCTGCACCATCCACACTGTGGTACTGGGTCTGAGAGATTGAGGGCAGCACCAGCCCTACTATGGCACTGGGTCTGAGAGATTGAGGGCAGCACCAACAACACTGTGGAAATGGGTTTGAGAGATTGAGGGCTGCACCAGCCACACTATGGCACTGGGTCTGAGAGATTGAGGGCTGCACCATCCACACTATGGCACAGGGTCTGAGAGATTGAGGGCTGCACCATCCACACTATGGCACTGGTTCTGAGAGATTGAGGGCAGCACCAACCACACTGTGGCACTGGGTCTGAGAGAGTGAGGGCAGCACCAGCCACACTGTGGTACTGGGTCTGAGAGAGTGAGGGCAGCACCATACACACTGTGGCACTGGGTCTGAGAGAGTGAGGGCAGCACGAGCCACACTATGGCACTGGGTCTGAGAGATTGAGGGCAGCACCATCCACACTATGGCACTGGGTCTGAGAGATTGAGGGCTGCACCATCCACACTGTGGCACTGGGTCTGAGAGTGTGAGGGCAGCACCATCCACACTATGGCACTGTGTCTGAGAGATTGAGGACTGCAGTATCCACACTGTGGTACTGGGTCTGAGAGATTGAGGGCTGCACCAGCCCCACTGTGGCCCTGGGTCTGAGTGATTGAGGGCAGCACCATCCCCACTGTGGCACTGGGTCTGAGAGATTGAGGGTAGCACCATCCACACTGTGGTACTGTGTCTGAGAGATTGAGGACTGCACCTCCACACTGTGGGACTGGGTCTGAGAGATTGAGGACTGCACCATCCACACTGTGGTACTGGGTCTGAAAGATTGAGGACTGCAACCACCACACTGTGGCACTGGGTCTGAGAGATTGAGGGCAGCACCATCCACACTGTGGCACTTGGTCTGAGAGATTGAGGACTGCACCATCCACACTGTGGCACTGGGTCTGAGAGATTGAGGGCAGCACCATCCACACTGTGGTACTGGGTCTGAGAGATTGAGGGCAGCACCATCCACACTATGGTACTGGGTCTGAGAGATTGAGGACTGCACCAGCCACACTGTGACACTGGGTCTGAGAGATTGAGGACTGCACCATCCACACTGAGGTACTGGGTCTGACAGATTGAGGGCAGCACCATCCACACTGTGGCACTGGGTCTGAGAGATTGAGGACTGCAGTAACCACAAGGTGGCATTGGGTCTGAGAGATTGATGGCTGCAGTACCCACACTGTGGCACTGGGTCTGAGAGATTGAGGACTGCAGTATCCACACTGTAGTACTGGGTCTGAGAGATTGAGGGCTGCACCATCCACACTGTGGCACTGGGTCTGAGAGATTGAGGACTGCACCATCCACACTGTGGTACTGGGTCTGAGAGATTGAGGACTGCACCATCCACACTGTGGCACTGGGTCTGAGAGATTGAGGACTGCGCCATCCACACTGTGGTACTGGGTCTGAGAGATTGAGGACTGCACTATCCACACTGTGGCACTGGGTCTGAGAGATTGAGGACTGCACCATCCACACTGTGGCACTGGGTCTGAGAGATTGAGGACTGCACCAGCCACACTGTGGGACTGGGTCTGAGAGATTGAGGACTGCACCAGCCACACTGTGGCACTGGGTCTGAGAGATTGAGGACGGCAGTACCCACACTGTGGTACTGGGTCTGAGAGATTGAGGACTGCACCATCCACACTGTGGCACTGGGTCTGAGAGATTGAGGACTGCACCATCCACACTGTGCCACTGGGTCTGAGAGATTGAGGGCTGCACCATCCACACTGTGGCACTGGGTCTGAGAGATTGAGGACTGCACCATCCACACTGTGGCACTGGGTCTGAGAGATTGAGGACTGCAGTACCCACACTGTGGCACTGGGTCTGAGAGATTGAGGACTGCACCATCCACACTGTGGCACTGGGTCTGAGAGATTGAGGGCTGCACCATCCACACTGTGGTACTGGGTCTGAGAGAGTGAGGGCAGCACCAGCCACACTGTGGTACTGAGTCTGAGAGATTGAGGGCTGCACCATCCACACTGTGGTACTGGGTCTGAGAGATTGAGGGCAGCACCATCCACACTGTGGTACTGGGTCTGAGAGATTGAGGACTGCAGTAACCACACTGTGGTACTGGGTCTGAGAGATTGAGGACTGCACCATCCACACTGTGGTACTGGGTCTGAGAGATTGAGGACTGCACCATCCACACTGTGGTACTGGGTCTGAGAGATTGAGGATTGCACCATCCACACTGTGGCACTGGGTCTGAGAGATTGAGGGCTGCACCATCCACACTGTGGAACTGGGTCTGAGAGATTGAGGACTGCAGTAACCACACTGTGGCACTGGGTCTGAGAGATTGAGGACTGCACCATCCACACTGTGGAACTGGGTCTGAGAGATTGAGGACTGCAGTAACCACACTGTGGCACTGGGTCTGAGAGATTGAGGACTGCACCAGCCACACTGTGGCACTGGGTCTGAGAGATTGAGGGCTCCACCATCCACACTGTGGCACTGGGTCTGAGAGATTGAGGGCTCCACCAGCCATACTGTGGGACTGGGTCTGAGAGATTGAGGAGTGCTACATCCACACTGTGGTACTGGGTCTGAGAGATTGAGGATTGCACCATCCACACTGTGGCACTGGGTCTGAGAGATTGAGGGCTGCACCATCCACACTGTGGAACTGGGTCTGAGAGATTGAGGACTGCAGTAACCACACTGTGGCACTGGGTCTGAGAGATTGAGGACTGCACCATCCACACTGTGGCACTGGGTCTGAGAGATTGAGGACAGCACCAGCCATACTGTGGGACTGGGTCTGAGGAGATTGAGGACTGCACCATCCACACTGTGGCACTGGGTCTGAGAGATTGAGGACTGCACCAGCCACACTGTGGCACTGGGTCTGAGAGATTTAGGACAGCACCAGCCATACTGTGGGACTGGGTCTGAGAGATTGAGGAGTGCACCATCCACACTGTGGAACTGGGTCTGAGAGATTGAGGACTGCACCAGCCACACTGTGACACTGGGGCTGAGAGATTGAGGGCTCCACCATCCACACTGTGGTACTGGGTCTGAGAGATTGAGGACTGCACCATCCACACTGTGGCACTGGGTCTGAGAGATTGAGGACAGCACCAGCCATACTGTGGGACTGGGTCTGAGAGATTGAGGACTGCACCACCCACACTGTGGCACTGGGTCTGAGAGATTGAGGGCTGCACCATCCACACTGTGGTACTGGGTCTGAGAGATTGAGGACGGCAGTTACCACACTGTGGCACTGGGTCTGAGAGATTGAGGACAGCACCAGCCATACTGTGGGACTGGGTCTGAGAGATTGAGGACTGCACCATCCACACTGTCGCACTGGGTCTGAGAGATTGAGGACTGCAGTATCCACACTGTGGTACTGGGTCTGAGAGATTGAGGGCTGCACCATCCACACTGTGGCACTGGGTCTGAGAGATTGAGGACTGCAGTAACCACACTGTGGTACTGGGTCTGAGAGATTGAGGGCTGCACCATCCACACTGTGGCACTGGGTCTGAGAGATTTAGGACAGCACCAGCCACACTGTGGTACTGGGTCTGAGAGATTGAGGACTGCAGTAACCACACTGTGGCACTGGGTCTGAGAGATTGAGGACTGCACCAGCCACATTGTTGCACTGGGTCTGAGAGATTGAGGACTGCACCAGCCACACTGTGGTACTGGATCTGTGAGATTGAGGACTGCAGTATACACACTGTGGCACTGGGTCTGAGAGATTGAGGACTGCACCAGCCACATTGTGGCACTGGGTCTGAGAGATTGAGGATTGCACCATCCACACTGTGGCACTGGGTCTGAGAGATTGAGGGCTGCACCATCCACACTGTGGAACTGGGTCTGAGAGATTGAGGACTGCAGTAACCACACTGTGGCACTGGGTCTGAGAGATTGAGGGCTGCACCATCCACACTGTGGCACTGGGTCTGAGAGATTGAGGACTGCACCAGCCACATTGTGGCACTGGGTCTGAGAGATTGAGGACTGCACCAGCCACACTGTGGCACTGGGTCTGAGAGATTGAGGACTGCACCATCCACACTGTGGCACTGGGTCTGAGAGATTGAGGGCAGCACCATCCACACTGTGGCACTGGGTCTGAGAGATTGAGGGCTGCACTATCCAAACTGTGGAACTGGGTCTGAGAGATTGAGGACTGCACCATCCACACTGTGGCACTGGGTCTGAGAGATTGAGGACTGCACCATCCACACTGTGGTACTGGGTCTGAGAGATTGAGGACTGCACCAGCCACACTGTGGCACTGGGTCTGAGAGATTGAGGACTGCACCATCCACACTGTGGTACTAGGTCTGAGAGATTGAGGACTGCACCATCCACACTGTGATACTGGGTCTGAGAGATTGAGGGCAGCATCATCCACACTGTGGCACTGGGTCTGAGAGATTGAGGTCTGCACCATCCACACTGTGGCACTGGGTCTGAGAGATTGAGGACTGCACCATCCACACTGTGGCACTGGGTCTGAGAGATTGAGGACTGCACCATCCACACTGTGGCACTGGGTCTGAGAGATTGAGGACTGCAGTATCCACACTGTGGCACTGGGTCTGAGAGATTGAGGGCTGCACCATCCACACTGTGGCACTGGGTCTGAGAGATTGAGGACTGCACCATCCACACTGTGGCACTGGGTCTGAGAGATTGAGGACAGCACCAGCCATACTGTGGGACTGGGTCTGAGGAGATTGAGGACTGCACCAGCCACACTGTGGCACTGGGTCTGAGAGATTGAGGACTGCACCAGCCACACTGTGGCACTGGGTCTGAGAGATTTAGGACAGCACCAGCCATACTGTGGGACTGGGTCTGAGAGATTGAGGAGTGCACCATCCACACTGTGGAACTGGGTCTGAGAGATTGAGGACTGCACCAGCCACACTGTGACACTGGGGCTGAGAGATTGAGGGCTCCACCATCCACACTGTGGTACTGGGTCTGAGAGATTGAGGACTGCACCATCCACACTGTGGCACTGGGTCTGAGAGATTGAGGACAGCACCAGCCATACTGTGGGACTGGGTCTGAGAGATTGAGGACTGCACCACCCACACTGTGGCACTGGGTCTGAGAGATTGAGGGCTGCACCATCCACACTGTGGTACTGGGTCTGAGAGATTGAGGACTGCAGTTACCACACTGTGGCACTGGGTCTGAGAGATTGAGGACAGCACCAGCCATACTGTGGTACTGGGTCTGAGAGATTGAGGACTGCACCAGCCACACTGTGGGACTGGGTCTGAGAGATTGAGGACTGCAGTACCCACACTGTGGCACTTGGTCTGAGAGATTGAGGGCTGCACCATCCACACTGTGGAACTGGGTCTGAGAGATTGAGGGCAGCACCATCCACACTGTGGTACTGGGTCTGAGAGATTGAGGACTGCACCATCCACACTGTCGCACTGGGTCTGAGAGATTGAGGACTGCAGTATCCACACTGTGGTACTGGGTCTGAGAGATTGAGGGCTGCACCATCCACACTGTGGCACTGGGTCTGAGAGATTGAGGACTGCAGTAACCACACTGTGGTACTGGGTCTGAGAGATTGAGGGCTGCACCATCCACACTGTGGCACTGGGTCTGAGAGATTTAGGACAGCACCAGCCACACTGTGGTACTGGGTCTGAGAGATTGAGGACTGCAGTAACCACACTGTGGAACTGGGTCTGAGAGATTGAGGACTGCACCAGCCACATTGTGGCACTGGGTCTGAGAGATTGAGGACTGCACCAGCCACACTGTGGT
>OZ024740.1:3997335-4039835 GCA_964016885.1 Eledone cirrhosa
GAAGTTATCCACTGGGTGAGAGAAAGGAAGTTATCTACTGGGTGAGAGAGAGGAAGTTATCCACTGGGTGAGAGAGAGGAAGTTATCCACTGGGTGAGAGAGAGGAAGTTATCCACTGGGTGAGAGAAAGGAAGTTATCTACTGGGTGAGAGAGAGGAAGTTATCCACTGGGTGAGAGAAAGGAAGTTATCCAGCAAGAGAAAGGAAGTTATCTACTGGGTGAGAGAAAGGAAGTTATCCAGCAAGAGAAAGGAAGTTATCCACTGGGTGAGAGAAAGCAAGTTATCCACTGGGTGAGAGAAAGGAAGTTATCCAGCAAGAGAAAGGAAGATATCTACTGGGTGAGAGAGAGGAAGTTATCCAGCAAGAGAAAGGAAGTTATCTACTGGGTGAGAGAGAGGAAGTTATCCACTGGGTGAGAGAAAGGAAGTTATCCAGCAAGAGAAAGGAAGTTATCTACTGGGTGAGAGAAAGGAAGTTATCCAGCAAGAGAAAGGAAGTTAACCACTGGGTGAGAGAAAGGAAGTTATCCACTGGGTGAGGGAAAGGAAATTATCCAGCAAGAGAAAGGAAGATATCTACTGGGTGAGCGAGAGGAAGTTATCCAGCAAGAGAAAGGAGGTTATCTACTGGGTGAGAGAGAGGAAGTTATCCACTGGGTGAGAGAAAGGAAGTTATCCAGCAAGAGAAAGGAAGTTATCTACTGGGTGAGAGAAAGGAAGTTATCCAGCTAGAGAAAGGAAGTTAACCACTGGGTGAGAGAAAGGAAGTTACCCACTGCGTGAGAGAAAGGAAGTTATCCAGCAAGAGAAAGGAAGATATATACTGGGTGAGAGAGAGGAATTTATCCAGCAAGAGAAAGGAAGTTATATACTGGGTGAGAGAAAGGAAGTTATATACTGGGTGAGAGAAAAGAAGTTATCCAGCAAGAGAAAGGAAGTTATCCACTGGGTGAGAGAAAGGAAGTTATCCACTGGGTGAGAGAAAGGAAGTTATCCATCAAGAGAAAGGAAGTTATCCACTGGGTGACTGAAAGGAAGTTATCCACTGGGTGAGAGAAAGGAAGTTATCCACTGGGTGAGAGAAAGGAAGTTATCCAGCAAGAGAAAGGAAGATATCTACTGGGTGAGAGAGAGGAAGTTATCCAGCAAGAGAAAGAAAGTTATCTACTGGGTGAGAGAGAGGAAGTTATCCACTGGGTGAGAGAAAGGAAGTTATCCAGCAAGAGAAAGGAAGTTATCTACTGGGTGAGAGAAAGGAAGTTATCCAGCTAGAGAAAGGAAGTTAACCACTGGGTGAGAGAAAGGAAGTTACCCACTGCGTGAGAGAAAGGAAGTTATCCAGCAAGAGAAAGGAAGATATATACTGGGTGAGAGAGAGGAATTTATCCAGCAAGAGAAAGGAAGTTATATACTGGGTGAGAGAAAGGAAGTTATATACTGGGTGAGAGAAAAGAAGTTATCCAGCAAGAGAAAGGAAGTTATCCACTGGGTGAGAGAAAGGAAGTTATCTACTGGGTGAGAGAAAGGAAGTTATCCACTGGGTGAGAGAAAGGAAGTTATCCACTGGGTGAGAGAAAGGAAGTTATCCACTGGGTGAGAGAAAGGAAGTTATCCATCAAGAGAAAGGAAGTTATCCACTGAGTGACTGAAAGTAAGTTATCCACTGGGTGAGAGAAAGGAAGTTATCCACTGGGTGAGAGAAAGGAAGTTATCCAGCAAGAGAAAGGAAGATATCTACTGGGTGAGAGAGAGGAAGTTATCCAGCAAGAGAAAGGAAGTTATCTACTGGGTGAGAGAGAGGAAGTTATCCACTGGGTGAGAGAAAGGAAGTTATCCAGCAAGAGAAAGGAAGTTATCTACTGGGTGAGAGAAAGGAATTTATCCAGCAAGAGAAAGGAAGTTAACCACTGGGTGAGAGAAAGGAAGTTATCCACTGGGTGAGAGAAAGGAAATTATCCAGCAAGAGAAAGGAAGTTATCTACTGGGTGAGAGAGAGGAAGTTATCCACTGGGTGAGAGAAAGGAAGTTATGCAGCAAGAGAAAGGAAGGTATCTACTGGGTGAGAGAAAGGAATTTATCCAGCAAGAGAAAGGAAGTTATCTACTGGGTGAGAGAAAGGAAGTTATCCACTGGGTGAGAGAAAGGAAGTTATCTACTTGGTGAGAGAAAGGAAGTTATCCACTGGGTGAGAGAAAGGAGGTTATCTACTGGGTGAGATAAAGGAAGTTATCTACTGGGTGAGAGAAAGGAAGTTATCCACTGGGTGAGAGAATGGAAGTTATCCACTGGGTGAGAGAAAGGAAGTTATCCACTGGGTGAGAGAAAGGAGGTTATCTACTGGGTGAGAGAAAAGAAGTTATCAACTGGGTGACAGAAAGGAAGTTATCCACTGGGTGAGAGAAAGGAAGTTATCCACTGGGTGATAGAAAGGAGGTTATCCACTGGGTGAGAGAAAGGAAGTTATCCAGCAAGAGAAAGGAAGTTATCCAATGGGTGAGAGAAAGGAAGTTAACCACTGGGTGAGAGAAACGAAGTTATCCACTGGGTGAGAGAAAGGAGGTTATCTACTCGGTGAGAAAAAGGAAGTTATCCACTGGGTGAGAGAAAGGAAGTTATCCACTGGGTGAGAGAAAGGAAGTTATCCACTGGGTGAGAGAAAGGAGGTTATCTACTGGGTGAGAGAAAGGAAGTGTTCCACTGGGTGAGAGAAAGGAAGTTATCCAGCAAGAGAAAGGAAGTTATCCACTGGGTGAGAGAAAGGAAGTTATCTACTGGGTGAGAGAAAGGAAGTTATCCACTGGGTGAGAGAAAGGAGGTTATCTACTGGGTGAGAGAAAGGAAGTTATCCTCTGGGTGAGAGAAAGGAAGTTATCCACTGGGTGAGAGAAAGGAAGTTATCTACTGGGTGAGAGAAAGGAAGTTATCCACTGGGTGAGAGAAAGGAGGTTATCTACTGGGTGAGAGAAAGGAAGTCATCCACTGGGTGAGAGAATGGAAGTTATCCACTGGGTAAGAGAAAGGAAGTTATCCAGCAAGAGAAACGAAGTTATCCACTGGGTGAGAGAAAGGAAGTTATCCACTGGGTGAGAGAAAGGAAGTTAACCACTGGGTGAGAGAAAGGAAGTTATCCACTGGGTGAGAGAAAGGATGTTATCCAGCAAGAGAAAGGAAGCTAACCACTGGGTGAGAGAAAGGAAGTTAACCACTGGGTGAGAGAGAGGAAGTTATCCAGCAGGAGAAAGGAAGTTATCCACTGGGTGAGAGAAAGGAAGTTATCTACTTGGTGAGAGAAAGGAAGTTATCCACTGGGTGAGAGAAAGGAAGTTATCTACTGGGTGAGAGAATGGAAGTTATCCACTGGGTGAGAGAAAGGAATTTATCCACTGGGTGAGAGAATGGAAGTTATCCACTGGATGAGAGAAAAGAAGTTATCCAGCAAGAGAAAGGAAGTTATCCACTGGGTGAGAGAAAGGAGGTTATCTACTGGGTGAGAGAAAAGAAGTTATCAACTGGGTGACAGAAAGGAAGTTATCCACTGGGTGAGAGAAAGGAAGTTATCCACTGGGTGATAGAAAGGAGGTTATCTACTGGGTGAGAGAAAGCAACTTATCCACTGGGTGAGAGGAAGGAAGTTAACAACTGGGTGAGAGAAAGGAAGTTATCCACTGGGTGAGAGAAAGGAGGTTATCTACTGGGTGAGAGAAAAGAAATTATCCACTGGGTGAGAGAAAGGAAGTTATCCAGCAAGAGAAAGGAAGTTATCCACTGGGTGAGAGAAAGGAAGTTATCTACTGGGTGAGAGAAAGGAAGTTATCCACTGGGTGAGAGAAAGGAGGTTATCTACTGGGTGAGAGAAAGGAAGTTACCCACTGGGTGAGAGAAAGGAAGTTATCTACTGGGTGAGAGAAAGGAAGTTATCCACTGGGTGAGAGAAAGGAAGTTATCCACTGGGTGAGAGAAAGGAAGTTATCCACTGGGTGAGAGAAAGGAGGTTATCTACTGGGTGAGAGAAAGGAAGTGTTCCACTGGGTGAGAGAAAGGAAGTTATCCAGCAAGAGAAAGGAAGTTATCCACTGGGTGAGAGAAAGGAAGTTATCTACTGGGTGAGAGAAAGGAAGTTATCCACTGGGTGAGAGAAAGGAGGTTATCTACTGGGTGAGAGAAAGGAGGTTATCTACTGGGTAAGATAAAGGAAGTTATCTACTGGGTGAGAGAAAGGAAGTTATCCACTGGGTGAGAGAATGGACGTTATCCACTGGGTGAGAGAAAGGAAGTTATCCAGCAAGAGAAAGGAAGTTATCCACTGGGTGAGAGAAAGGAAGTTATCCACTGGATGAGAGAAAGGAAGTTAACCACTGGGCGAGAGAAAGGAAGTTATCCACTGGGTGAGAGAAAGGAAGTTATCCAGCAAGAGAAAGGAAGTTAACCACGGGTTGAGAGAAAGGAAGTTAACCACTGGGTGAGAGAGAGGAAGTTATCCAGCAGGAGAAAGGAAGTTATCCACTGGGTGAGAGAGAGGAAGTTATCAAGCAGGAGAAAGGAAGTTATCCACTGGGTGAGAGAAAGGAAGTTATCCACTGGGTGAGAGAGAGGAAGTTATCCAGCAGGAGAAAGGAAGTTATCCACTGGGTGAGAGAAAGGAAGTTATTCACTGGGTGAGAGAAAGGAAGTTATCCACTGGGTGAGAGAGAGGAAGTTATCCACTGGGTGAGAGAAAGGAATTTATCCAGCAAGAGAAAGGAAGTTATCCACTGGGTGAGAGAAAGGAAGTTATCCACTGGGTGAGAGAGAGGAAGTTATCCAGCAGGAGAAAGGAAGTTATCCACTGGGTGAGAGAAAGGAAGTTATTCACTGGGTGAGAGAAAGGAAGTTATCCACTGGGTGAGAGAGAGGAAGTTATCCACTGGGTGAGAGAAAGGAAGTTATCCAGCAAGAGAAAGGAAGTTATCTACTGGGTGAGAGAAAGGAATTTATCCAGCAAGAGAAAGGAAGTTAACCACTGGGTGAGAGAAAGGAAGTTATCCACTGGGTGAGAGAAAGGAAATTATCCAGCAAGAGAAAGGAAGTTATCTACTGGGTGAGAGAGAGGAAGTTATCCACTGGGTGAGAGAAAGGAAGTTATCCAGCAAGAGAAAGGAAGTTATCTACTGGGTGAGAGAAAGGAAGTTATCCAGCTAGAGAAAGGAAGTTATCTACTGGGTGAGAGAGAGGAAGTTATCCACTGGGTGAGAGAAAGGAAGTTATCCAGCAAGAGAAAGGAAGTTATCTACTGGGTGAGAGAAAGGAAGTTATCCAGCTAGAGAAAGGAAGTTAACCACTGGGTGAGAGAAAGGAAGTTACCCACTGCGTGAGAGAAAGGAAGTTATCCAGCAAGAGAAAGGAAGATATATACTGGGTGAGAGAGAGGAATTTATCCAGCAAGAGAAAGGAAGTTATATACTGGGTGAGAGAAAGGAAGTTATATACTGGGTGAGAGAAAAGAAGTTATCCAGCAAGAGAAAGGAAGTTATCCACTGGGTGAGAGAAAGGAAGTTATCTACTGGGTGAGAGAAAGGAAGTTATCCACTGGGTGAGAGAAAGGAAGTTATCCACTGGGTGAGAGAAAGGAAGTTATCCACTGGGTGAGAGAAAGGAAGTTATCCATCAAGAGAAAGGAAGTTATCCACTGAGTGACTGAAAGTAAGTTATCCACTGGGTGAGAGAAAGGAAGTTATCCACTGGGTGAGAGAAAGGAAGTTATCCAGCAAGAGAAAGGAAGATATCTACTGGGTGAGAGAGAGGAAGTTATCCAGCAAGAGAAAGGAAGTTATCTACTGGGTGAGAGAGAGGAAGTTATCCACTGGGTGAGAGAAAGGAAGTTATCCAGCAAGAGAAAGGAAGTTATCTACTGGGTGAGAGAAAGGAATTTATCCAGCAAGAGAAAGGAAGTTAACCACTGGGTGAGAGAAAGGAAGTTATCCACTGGGTGAGAGAAAGGAAATTATCCAGCAAGAGAAAGGAAGTTATCTACTGGGTGAGAGAGAGGAAGTTATTCACTGGGTGAGAGAAAGGAAGTTATGCAGCAAGAGAAAGGAAGGTATCTACTGGGTGAGAGAAAGGAATTTATCCAGCAAGAGAAAGGAAGTTATATACTGGGTGAGAGAAAGGAAGTTATCTACTGGGTGAGAGAAAGGAAGTTATCCAGCAAGAGAAAGGAAGTTATCCACTGGGTGAGAGAAAGGAAGTTATCCACTGGTTGAGAGAAAGGAAGTTATCCAGCAAGAGAAAGGAAGTTAACCACTGGGTGAGAGAAAGGAAGTTAACCACTGGGTGAGAGAGAGGATGTTATCCAGCAGGAGAAAGGAAGTTATCCACTGGGTGAGAGAAAGGAAGTTATCTACTTGGTGAGAGAAAGGAAGTTATCCACTGGGTGAGAGAAAGGAGGTTATCTACTGGGTGAGATAAAGGAAGTTATCTACTGGGTGAGAGAAAGGAAGTTATCCACTGGGTGAGAGAAAGGAAGTTATCTACTTGGTGAGAGAAAGGAAGTTATCCACTGGGTGAGAGAAAGGAGGTTATCTACTGGGTGAGATAAAGGAAGTTATCTACTGGGTGAGAGAAAGGATGTTATCCACTGGGTTAGAGAATGGAAGTTATCCACTGGGTGAGAGAAAGGAAGTTATCCACTGGGTGAGAGAAAGGAGGTTATCTACTGGGTGAGAGAAAAGAAGTTATCCACTGGGTGAGAGAAAGGAAGTTATCCAGCAAGAGAAAGGAAGTTATCCAATGGGTGAGAGAAAGGAAGTTAACCACTGGGTGAGAGAAACGAAGTTATCCACTGGGTGAGAGAAAGGAGGTTATCTACTCGGTGAGAAAAAGGAAGTTATCCACTGGGTGAGAGAAAGGAAGTTATCCACTGGGTGAGAGAAAGGAAGTTATCCACTGGGTGAGAGAAAGGAGGTTATCTACTGGGTGAGAGAAAGGAAGTGTTCCACTGGGTGAGAGAAAGGAAGTTATCCAGCAAGAGAAAGGAAGTTATCCACTGGGTGAGAGAAAGGAAGTTATCTACTGGGTGAGAGAAAGGAAGTTATCCACTGGGTGAGAGAAAGGAGGTTATCTACTGGGTGAGAGAAAGGAAGTTATCCTCTGGGTGAGAGAAAGGAAGTTATCCACTGGGTGAGAGAAAGGAAGTTATCTACTGGGTGAGAGAAAGGAAGTTATCCACTGGGTGAGAGAAAGGAAGTTATCTACTTGGTGAGAGAAAGGAAGTTATCCACTGGGTGAGAGAAAGGAGGTTATCTACTGGGTGAGAGAAAGGAAGTCATCCACTGGGTGAGAGAATGGAAGTTATCCACTGGGTAAGAGAAAGGAAGTTATCCAGCAAGAGAAACGAAGTTATCCACTGGGTGAGAGAAAGGAAGTTATCCACTGGGTGAGAGAAAGGAAGTTAACCACTGGGTGAGAGAAAGGAAGTTATCCACTGGGTGAGAGAAAGGATGTTATCCAGCAAGAGAAAGGAAGCTAACCACTGGGTGAGAGAAAGGAAGTGAACCACTGGGTGAGAGAGAGGAAGTTATCCAGCAGGAGAAAGGAAGTTATCCACTGGGTGAGAGAAAGGAAGTTATCTACTTGGTGAGAGAAAGGAAGTTATCCACTGGGTGAGAGAAAGGAAGTTATCTACTGGGTGAGAGAATGGAAGTTATCCACTGGGTGAGAGAAAGGAATTTATCCACTGGGTGAGAGAATGGAAGTTATCCACTGGGTGAGAGAAAGGAAGTTATCCACTGGGTGATAGAAAGGAGGTTATCTACTGGGTGAGAGGAAGGAAGTTATCCACTGGGTGAGAGAAAGGAAGTTATCCACTGGGTGATAGAAAGGAGGTTATCTACTGGGTGAGAGAAAGCAACTTATCCACTGGGTGAGAGGAAGGAAGTTAACAACTGGGTGAGAGAAAGGAAGTTATCCACTGGGTGAGAGAAAGGAGGTTATCTACTGGGTGAGAGAAAGGAAGTGTTCCACTGGGTGAGAGAAAGGAAGTTATCCAGCAAGAGAAAGGAAGTTATCCACTGGGTGAGAGAAAGGAGGTTATCTACTCGGTGAGAAAAAGGAAGTTATCCACTGGGTGAGAGAAAGGAAGTTATCCACTGGGTGAGAGAAAGGAAGTTATCCACTGGGTGAGAGAAAGGAGGTTATCTACTGGGTGAGAGAAAGTAAGTGTTCCACTGGGTGAGAGAAAGGAAGTTATCCAGCAAGAGAAAGGAAGTTATCCACTGGGTGATAGAAAGGAGGTTATCTACTGGGTGAGAGAAAGCAACTTATCCACTGGGTGAGAGGAAGGAAGTTAACAACTGGGTGAGAGAAAGGAAGTTATCCACTGGGTGAGAGAAAGGAAGTTATCCAGCAAGAGAAAGGAAGTTATCCACTGGGTGAGAGAAAGGAAGTTATCTACTGGGTGAGAGAAAGGAAGTTATCCACTGGGTGAGAGAAAGGAGGTTATCTACTGGGTGAGAGAAAGGAAGTTACCCACTGGGTGAGAGAAAGGAAGTTATCTACTGGGTGAGAGAAAGGAAGTTATCCACTGGGTGAGAGAAAGGAAGTTATCCACTGGGTGAGAGAAAAGAAGTTATCCACTGGGTGAGAGAAAGGAGGTTATCTACTGGGTGAGAGAAAGGAAGTGTTCCACTGGGTGAGAGAAAGGAAGTTATCCAGCAAGAGAAAGGAAGTTATCCACTGGGTGAGAGAAAGGAAGTTATCTACTGGGTGAGAGAAAGGAAGTTATCCACTGGGTGAGAGAAAGGAGGTTATCTACTGGGTGAGAGAAAGGAGGTTATCTACTGGGTAAGATAAAGGAAGTTATCTACTGGGTGAGAGAAAGGAAGTTATCCACTGGGTGAGAGAATGGACGTTATCCACTGGGTGAGAGAAAGGAAGTTATCCACTGGGTGAGAGAAAGGAAGTTATCCACTGGATGAGAGAAAGGAAGTTAACCACTGGGCGAGAGAAAGGAAGTTATCCACTGGGTGAGAGAAAGGAAGTTATCCAGCAAGAGAAAGGAAGTTAACCACGGGTTGAGAGAAAGGAAGTTAACCACTGGGTGAGAGAGAGGAAGTTATCCAGCAGGAGAAAGGAAGTTATCCACTGGGTGAGAGAAAGGAAGTTATCCACTGGGTGAGAGAGAGGAAGTTATCCAGCAGGAGAAAGGAAGTTATCCACTGGGTGAGAGAAAGGAAGTTATTCACTGGGTGAGAGAAAGGAAGTTATCCACTGGGTGAGAGAGAGGAAGTTATCCACTGGGTGAGAGAAAGGAATTTATCCAGCAAGAGAAAGGAAGTTATCCACTGGGTGAGAGAAAGGAAGTTATCCACTGGGTGAGAGAGAGGAAGTTATCCAGCAGGAGAAAGGAAGTTATCCACTGGGTGAGAGAAAGGAAGTTATTCACTGGGTGAGAGAAAGGAAGTTATCCACTGGGTGAGAGAGAGGAAGTTATCCAATGGGTGAGAGAAAGGAAGTTATCCAGCAAGAGAAAGGAAGTTATCCACTGGGTGAGAGAATGGAAGTTATCCACTGGGTGAGAGAGAGGAAGTTATCCACTGGGTGAGAGAAAGGAAGTTATCCACTGGGTGAGAGAGAGGATGTTATCCACTGGGTGAGAGAAAGGAAGTTATCCAGCAGGAGAAAGGAAGTTATCCACTGGGTGAGAGAAAGGAAGTTATCCACTGGGTGACTGAAAGGAAGTTATCCACTGGGTGAGAGAAAGGAAGTTATCCACTGGGTGAGAGAAAGGAAGTTATCCAGCAAGAGAAAGGAAGATATCTACTGGGTGAGAGAGAGGAAGTTATCCAGCAAGAGAAAGAAAGTTATCTACTGGGTGAGAGAGAGGAAGTTATCCACTGGGTGAGAGAAAGGAAGTTATCCAGCAAGAGAAAGGAAGTTATCTACTGGGTGAGAGAAAGGAATTTATCCAGCAAGAGAAAGGAAGTTAACCACTGGGTGAGAGAAAGGAAGTTATCCACTGGGTGAGAGAAAGGAAATTATCCAGCAAGAGAAAGGAAGTTATCTACTGGGTGAGAGAGAGGAAGTTATCCACTGGGTGAGAGAAAGGAAGTTATCCAGCAAGAGAAAGGAAGTTGTCTACTGGGTGAGAGAAAGGAAGTTATCCAGCTAGAGAAAGGAAGTTATCTACTGGGTGAGAGAGAGGAAGTTATCCACTGGGTGAGAGAAAGGAAGTTATCCAGCAAGAGAAAGGAAGTTATCTACTGGGTGAGAGAAAGGAAGTTATCCAGCTAGAGAAAGGAAGTTAACCACTGGGTGAGAGAAAGGAAGTTACCCACTGCGTGAGAGAAAGGAAGTTATCCAGCAAGAGACAGGAAGATATATACTGGGTGAGAGAGAGGAATTTATCCAGCAAGAGAAAGGAAGTTATATACTGGGTGAGAGAAAGGAAGTTATATACTGTGTGAGAGAAAAGAAGTTATCCAGCAAGAGAAAGGAAGGTATCCACTGGGTGAGAGAAAGGAAGTTATCTACTGGGTGAGAGAAAGGAAGTTATCCACTGGGTGAGAGAAAGGAAGTTATCCACTGGGTGAGAGAAAGGAAGTTATCCACTGGGTGAGAGAAAGGAAGTTATCCATCAAGAGAAAGGAAGTTATCCACTGAGTGACTGAAAGTAAGTTATCCACTGGGTGAGAGAAAGGAAGTTATCCACTGGGTGAGAGAAAGGAAGTTATCCAGCAAGAGAAAGGAAGATATCTACTGGGTGAGAGAGAGGAAGTTATCCAGCAAGAGAAAGGAAGTTATCTACTGGGTGAGAGAGAGGAAGTTATCCACTGGGTGAGAGAAAGGAAGTTATCCAGCAAGAGAAAGGAAATTATCTACTGGGTGAGAGAAAGGAATTTATCCAGCAAGAGAAAGGAAGTTAACCACTGGGTGAGAGAAAGGAAGTTATCCACTGGGTGAGAGAAAGGAAATTATCCAGCAAGAGAAAGGAAGTTATCTACTGGGTGAGAGAGAGGAAGTTATCCACTGGGTGAGAGAAAGGAAGTTATGCAGCAAGAGAAAGGAAGATATCTACTGGGTGAGAGAAAGGAATTTATCCAGCAAGAGAAAGGAAGTTATATACTGGGTGAGAGAAAGGAAGTTATCTACTGGGTGAGAGAAAGGAAGTTATCCAGCAAGAGAAAGGAAGTTATCCACTGGGTGAGAGAAAGGAAGTTATCCACTGGTTGAGAGAAAGGAAGTTATCCAGCAAGAGAAAGGAAGTTAACCACTGGGTGAGAGAAAGGAAGTTAACCACTGGGTGAGAGAGAGGAAGTTATCCAGCAGGAGAAAGGAAGTTATCCACTGGGTGAGAGAAAGGAAGTTATCTACTTGGTGAGAGAAAGGAAGTTATCCACTGGGTGAGAGAAAGGAGGTTATCTACTGGGTGAGATAAAGGAAGTTATCTACTGGGTGAGAGAAAGGAAGTTATCCACTGGGTGAGAGAAAGGAAGTTATCTACTTGGTGAGAGAAAGGAAGTTATCCACTGGGTGAGAGAAAGGAGGTTATCTACTGGGTGAGATAAAGGAAGTTATCTACTGGGTGAGAGAAAGGAAGTTATCCACTGGGTGAGAGAATGGAAGTTATCCACTGGGTGAGAGAAAGGAAGTTATCCACTGGGTGAGAGAAAGGAGGTTATCTACTGGGTGAGAGAAAAGAAGTTATCCACTGGGTGAGAGAAAGGAAGTTATCCAGCAAGAGAAAGGAAGTTATCCAATGGGTGAGAGAAAGGAAGTTAACCACTGGGTGAGAGAAACGAAGTTATCCACTGGGTGAGAGAAAGGAGGTTATCTACTCGGTGAGAAAAAGGAAGTTATCCACTGGGTGAGAGAAAGGAAGTTATCCACTGGGTGAGAGAAAGGAAGTTATCCACTGGGTGAGAGAAAGGAGGTTATCTACTGGGTGAGAGAAAGGAAGTGTTCCACTGGGTGAGAGAAAGGAAGTTATCCAGCAAGAGAAAGGAAGTTATCCACTGGGTGAGAGAAAGGAAGTTATCTACTGGGTGAGAGAAAGGAAGTTATCCACTGGGTGAGAGAAAGGAGGTTATCTACTGGGTGAGAGAAAGGAAGTTATCCTCTGGGTGAGAGAAAGGAAGTTATCCACTGGGTGAGAGAAAGGAAGTTATCTACTGGGTGAGAGAAAGGAAGTTATCCACTGGGTGAGAGAAAGGAAGTTATCTACTTGGTGAGAGAAAGGAAGTTATCCACTGGGTGAGAGAAAGGAGGTTATCTACTGGGTGAGATAAAGGAAGTTATCTACTGGGTGAGAGAAAGGAAGTTATCCACTGGGTGAGAGAAAGGAAGTTATCCACTGGGTGAGAGAAAGGATGTTATCCAGCAAGAGAAAGGAAGCTAACCACTGGGTGAGAGAAAGGAGGTTATCTACTGGGTGAGAGAAAAGAAGTTATCAACTGGGTGACAGAAAGGAAGTTATCCACTGGGTGAGAGAAAGGAAGTTATCCACTGGGTGATAGAAAGGAGGTTATCTACTGGGTGAGAGAAAGCAACTTATCCACTGGGTGAGAGGAAGGAAGTTAACAACTGGGTGAGAGAAAGGAAGTTATCCACTGGGTGAGAGAAAGGAGGTTATCTACTGGGTGAGAGAAAAGAAATTATCCACTGGGTGAGAGAAAGGAAGTTATCCAGCAAGAGAAAGGAAGTTATCCACTGGGTGAGAGAAAGGAAGTTATCTACTGGGTGAGAGAAAGGAAGTTATCCACTGGGTGAGAGAAAGGAAGTTATCCACTGGGTGAGAGAAAGGAAGTTATCTACTGGGTGAGAGAAAGGAAGTTATCTACTGGGTGAGAGAAAGGAGGTTATCCACTGGGTGAGAGAAAGGAAGTTATCCACTGGGTGAGAGAAAGGAAGTTATCCACTGGGTGAGAGAAAGGAAGTTATCCACTGGGTGAGAGAAAGGAGGTTATCTACTGGGTGAGAGAAAGGAAGTGTTCCACTGGGTGAGAGAAAGGAAGTTATCCAGCAAGAGAAAGGAAGTTATCCACTGGGTGAGAGAAAGGAAGTTATCTACTGGGTGAGAGAAAGGAAGTTATCCACTGGGTGAGAGAAAGGAGGTTATCTACTGGGTGAGAGAAAGGAGGTTATCTACTGGGTAAGATAAAGGAAGTTATCTACTGGGTGAGAGAAAGGAAGTTATCCACTGGGTGAGAGAATGGACGTTATCCACTGGGTGAGAGAAAGGAAGTTATCCAGCAAGAGAAAGGAAGTTATCCACTGGGTGAGAGAAAGGAAGTTATCCACTGGATGAGAGAAAGGAAGTTAACCACTGGGCGAGAGAAAGGAAGTTATCCACTGGGTGAGAGAAAGGAAGTTATCCAGCAAGAGAAAGGAAGTTAACCACGGGTTGAGAGAAAGGAAGTTAACCACTGGGTGAGAGAGAGGAAGTTATCCAGCAGGAGAAAGGAAGTTATCCACTGGGTGAGAGAGAGGAAGTTATCAAGCAGGAGAAAGGAAGTTATCCACTGGGTGAGAGAAAGGAAGTTATCCACTGGGTGAGAGAGAGGAAGTTATCCAGCAGGAGAAAGGAAGTTATCCACTGGGTGAGAGAAAGGAAGTTATTCACTGGGTGAGAGAAAGGAAGTTATCCACTGGGTGAGAGAGAGGAAGTTATCCACTGGGTGAGAGAAAGGAATTTATCCAGCAAGAGAAAGGAAGTTATCCACTGGGTGAGAGAAAGGAAGTTATCCACTGGGTGAGAGAGAGGAAGTTATCCAGCAGGAGAAAGGAAGTTATCCACTGGGTGAGAGAAAGGAAGTTATTCACTGGGTGAGAGAAAGGAAGTTATCCACTGGGTGAGAGAGAGGAAGTTATCCAATGGGTGAGAGAAAGGAAGTTATCCAGCAAGAGAAAGGAAGTTATCCACTGGCTGAGAGAATGGAAGTTATCCACTGGGTGAGAGAGAGGATGTTATCCACTGGGTGAGAGAGAGGATGTTATCCACTGGGTGAGAGAAAGGAAGTTATCCAGCAGGAGAAAGGAAGTTATCCACTGGGTGAGAGAAAGGAAGTTATCCAGCAAGAGAAAGGAAGTTAACCACTGGGTGAGAGAAAGGAAGTTAACCACTGGGTGTGAGAAAGGAAGTTATCCAGCAGGAGAAAGGAAGTTAACCACTGGGTGAGAGAAAGGAAGTTATCCAGCAGGAGAAAGGAAGTTAACCACTGGGTGAGAGAAAGGAAGTTAACCACTGGGTATGAGAAAGGAAGTTATCCACTGGGTGAGAGAATGGAAGTTATTTACTGGGTGAGAGAAAGGAAGTTATCCACTGGGTGAGAGAAAGGAGGTTATCTACTGGGTGAGAGAAAGGAAGTTATCCACTGGGTGAGGGAAAGGAAGTTATCCACTGGGTGAGAGAAAGGAAGTTATCTACTGGGTGAGAGAAAGGAAGTTATCCACTGGGTGAGAGAAAGGAAGTTATCTACATGGTGAGAGAAAGGAAGTTATCCACTGGGTGAGAGAAAGGAAGTTATCCAGCAAGAGAAAGGAAGTTAACCACTGGGTGAGAGAAAGGAAGTTAACCACTGGGTATGAGAAAGGAAGTTATCCACTGGGTGAGAGAATGGAAGTTATCCACTGGGTGAGAGAAAGGAAGTTATACACTGGGTGAGAGAAAGGAGGTTATCTACTGGGTGAGAGAAAGGAAGTTATCCACTGGGTGAGAGAAAGGAAGTTATCCACTGGGTGAGAGAAAGGAAGTTATCTACTGGGTGAGAGAAAGGAAGTTATCCACTGGGTGAGAGAAAGGAAGTTATCCACTGGGTGAGAGAAAGGAAGTTAACCACTGGGTATGAGAAAGGAAGTTATCCACTGGGTGAGAGAAAGGAAGTTATCCACTGGGTGAGAGAAAGGAAGTTATCCACTGGGTGAGAGAAAGGAAGTTATCCACTGGGTGAGAGAAAGGAAGTTATCCACTGGGTGAGAGAAAGGAAGTTATCTACATGGTGAGAGAGAGGAAGTTATCCACTGGGTGACATAAAAGAGGTTATCCACTGGGTGAGAGAAAGGAAGTTATCCACTGGGTGAGAGAAAGGAAGTTATCCACTGGGTGAGAGAAAGGAAGTTAACCACTGGGTATGAGAAAGGAAGTTATCCACTGGGTGAGAGAAAGGAAGTTATCTACATGGTGAGAGAGAGGAAGTTATCCACTGGGTGACATAAAGGAGGTTATCTACTGGGTGAGAGAAAGGAAGTTATCCACTGGGTGAGAGAAAGGAAGTTATCCACTGGGTGCGAGAAAGAAAGTTATCTACTGGGTGAGAGAAAGGAAGTTATCCACTGGGTGAGAGAAAGGAAGTTAACCACTGGGTGAGAGAAAGGAAGTTAACCACTGGGTATGAGAAAGGAAGTTATCCACTGGGTGAGAGAATGGAAGTTATCCACTGGGTGAGAGAATGGAAGTTATCCACTGGGTGAGAGAGAGGAATTTATCCACTGGGTGAGAGAAAGGAAGTTATCCACTGGGTGAGAGAAAGGAAGTTATCTACAGGGTGAGAGAAAGGAGGTTATTTACTGGGTGAGAGAAAGGAAGTTATCCACTGGGTGAGAGAAAGGAAGTTATCCACTGGGTGAGAGAAAGGAAGTTATCCACTGGGTGAGAGAAAGGAAGTTATCCACTGGGTGAGAGAAAGGAAGTTATCTACAGGGTGAGAGAAAGGAGGTTATTTACTGGGTGAGAGAAAGGAAGTTATCCACTGGGTGAGAGAAAGGAAGTTATCCACTGGGTGAGAGAAAGGAAGTTATCCACTGGGTGACAGAAAGGAAGTTATCCACTGGGTGAGAGAAAGGAAGTTATCTACTGGGTGAGAGAAAGGATGTTATCTACTGGGTGAGAGAAAGGAAGTTATCCACTGGGTGCGAGAAAGAAAGTTATCTACTGGGCTAGAGAAAGGAAGTTATCTACTGGGTGAGAGAAAGGAAGTTATCTACTGGGTGAGAGAAAGGAAGTTATCTACTGGGTGAGAGAAAGGAAGTTATCCACTGGGTGAGAGAAAGGAAGTTATCCACTGGGTGAGAGAAAGGTGGTTATCTACTTGGTGAGAGAAAGGAAGTTATCCACTGGGTGAGAGAAAGGAAGTTAACCACTAGGTGAGAGAAAGGAAGTTATCTACTGGGTGAGAGAAATGAAGTTATCCACTGGGTGAGAGAAAGGAGGTTATCTACTGGGTGAGAGAAAAGAAGTTATCCACTGGGTGAGAGAAAGGAAGTTATCCAGCAAGAGAAAGGAAGTTATCCAATGGGTGAGAGAAAGGAAGTTAACCACTGGGTGAGAGAAACGAAGTTATCCACTGGGTAAGAGAAAGGAGGTTATCTACTCGGTGAGAAAAAGGAAGTTATCCACTGGGTGAGAGAAAGGAAGTTATCCACTGGGTGAGAGAAAGGAAGTTATCCACTGGGTGAGAGAAAGGAGGTTATCTACTGGGTGAGAGAAAGGAAGTGTTCCACTGGGTGAGAGAAAGGAAGTTATCCAGCAAGAGAAAGGAAGTTATCCACTGGGGGAGAGAAAGGAAGTTATCTACTGGGTGAGAGAAAGGAAGTTATCCACTGGGTGAGAGAAAGCAGGTTATCTACTGGGTGAGAGAAAGGAAGTTATCCACTGGGTGAGAGAAAGGAAGTTATCCACTGGGTGAGAGAAAGGAAGTTATCTACTGGGTGAGAGAAAGGAAGTTATCCACTGGGTGAGAGAAAGGAAGTTATCTACTTGGTGAGAGAAAGGAAGTTATCCACTGGGTGAGAGAAAGCAGGTTATCTACTGGGTGAGATAAAGGAAGTTATCTACTGGGTGAGAGAAAGGAAGTTATCCACTGGGTGAGAGAATGGAAGTTATCCACTGGGTGAGAGAAAGGAAGTTATCCACTGGGTGAGAGAAAGGAAGTTATCCACTGGGTGAGAGAAAGGAAGTTAACCACTGGGTGAGAGAAAGGAAGTTATCCACTGGGTGAGAGAAAGGAAGTTATCCAGCAAGAGAAAGGAAGCTAACCACTGGGTGAGAGAAAGGAAGTTAACCACTGGGTGAGAGAGAGGAAGTTATCCAGCAGGAAAAAGGAAGTTATCCACTGGGTGAGAGAAAAGAAGTTATCTACTTGGTGAGAGAAAGGAAGTTATCCACTGGGTGAGAGAAAGGAGGTTATCTACTTGGTGAGAGAAAGGAAGTTATCTACTGGGTGAGATAAAGGAAGTTATCTACTGGGTGAGAGAATGGAAGTTATCCACTGGGTGAGAGAAAGGAAGTTATCCACTGGGTGAGAGAATGGAAGTTATCCACTGGGTGAGAGAAAGGAAGTTATCCAGCAAGAGAAAGGAAGTTATCCACTGGGTGAGAGAAAGGAATTTATCCACTGGGTGAGAGAAAGGAGGTTATCTACTGGGTGAGAGAAAAGAAGTTATCCACTGGGTGACAGAAAGGAAGTTATCCACTGGGTGAGAGAAAGAAAGTTATCCACTGGGTGAGAGAAAGGAGGTTATCTACTGGGTGAGAGAAAGGAAGTTATCCACTGGGTGAGAGAAAGGAAGTTAACCACTGGGTGACAGAAAGGAAGTTATCCACTGGGTGAGAGAAAGGAGGTTATCTACTGGGTGAGAGAAAAGAAGTTATCCACTGGGTGAGAGAAAGGAAGTTATCCAGCAAGAGAAAGGAAGTTATCCAATGGGTGAGAGAAAGGAAGTTAACCACTGGGTGAGAGAAACGAAGTTATCCACTGGGTGAGAGAAAGGAGGTTATCTACTCGGTGAGAAAAAGGAAGTTATCCACTGGGTGAGAGAAAGGAAGTTATCCACTGGGTAAGAGAAAGGAAGTTATCCACTGGGTGAGAGAAAGGAGGTTATCTACTGGGTGAGAGAAAGGAAGTGTTCCACTGGGTGAGAGAAAGGAAGTTATCTACTGGGTGAGAGAAAGGAAGTTATCCACTGGGTGAGAGAAAGGAAGTTATCTACTGGGTGAGAGAAAGGAAGTTATCCACTGGGTGAGAGAAAGGAGGTTATCTACTGGGTGAGAGAAAGGAAGTTATCCACTGGGTGAGAGAAAGGAAGTTATCTACTGGGTGAGAGAAAGGAAGTTATCCACTGGGTGAGAGAAAGGAAGTTATCTACTTGGTGAGAGAAAGGAAGTTATCCACTGGGTGAGAGAAAGGAGGTTATCTACTGGGTAAGATAAAGGAAGTTATCTACTGGGTGAGAGAAAGGAAGTTATCCACTGGGTGAGAGAATGGAAGTTATCCACTGGGTGAGAGAAAGGAAGTTATCCAGCAAGAGAAAGGAAGTTATCCACTGGGTGAGAGAAAGGAAGTTATCCACTGGGTGAGAGAAAGGAAGTTAACTACTGGGTGAGAGAAAGGAAGTCATCCACTGGGTGAGAGAAAGGAAGTTATCCAGCAAGAGAAAGGAAGTTAAACACTGAGTGAGAGAAAGGAAGTTAACCACTGGGTGAGAGAGAGGAAGTTATCCAGCAGGAGAAAGGAAGTTATCTAGCAGGAAAAAGGAACTTATCCACTGGGTGAGAGAAAGGAAGTTATCCACTGGGTGAGAGAGAGGAAGTTATCCAGCAGGAGGAAAGGAAGTTATCCACTGGGTGAGAGAAAGGAAGTTATTCACTGGGTGAGAGAAAGGAAGTTATCCACTGGGTGAGAGAGAGGAAGTTATCCACTGGGTGAGAGAAAGGAAGTTATCCAGCAAGAGAAAGGAAGTTATCCACTGGGTGAGAGAATGGAAGTTATCCACTGGGTGGGAGAGAGGAAGTTATCCACTGGGTGAGAGAAAGGAAGTTATCCACTGGGTGAGAGAGAGGAAGTTATCCACTGGGTGAGAGAAAGGAAGTTATCCAGCAGGAGAAAGGAAGTTATCCACTGGGTGAGAGAAAGGAAGTTATCCAGCAAGAGAAAGGAAGTTAACCACTGGGTGAGAGAAAGGAAGTTAACCACTGGGTGTGAGAAAGGAAGTTATCCAGCAGGAGAAAGGAAGTTAACCACTGGGTGAGAGAAAGGAAGTTATCCAGCAGGAGAAAGGAAGTTAACCACTGGGAGAGAGAAAGGAAGTTATCCACTGGGTGAGAGAAAGGAAGTTATCTACTGGGTGAGAGAAAGGAAGTTATCCACTGGGTGAGAGAAAGGAAGTTATCCACTGGGTGAGAGAAAGGAAGTTAACCACTGGGTGTGAGAAAGGAAGTTATCCACTGGGTGAGAGAAAGGAAGTTATCCACTGGGTGAGAGAAAGGAAGTTATCCACTGGGTGAGAGAAAGGAAGTTATCCACTGGGTGAGAGAAAGGAAGTTATCCACTGGGTGATAGAAAGGAAGTTATCTACTGGGTGAGAGAAAGGAAGTTATCCACTGGGTGAGAGAAAGGAGGTTATCTACTGGGTGAGATAAAGGAAGTTATCTACTGGGTGAGAGAAAGGAAGTTATCCACTGGGTGAGAGAATGGAAGTTATCCACTGGGTGAGAGAAAGGAAGTTATCCAGCAAGAGAAAGGAAGTTATCCACTGGGTGAGAGAAAGGAAGTTATCCACTGGGTGAGAGAAAGGAAGTTAACCACTGGGTGAGAGAAAGGAAGTTATCCACTGGGTGAGAGAAAGAAAGTTATCCAGCAAGAGAAAGGAAGTTAACCACTGGGTGAGAGAAAGGAAGTTAACCACTGGGTGAGAGAGAGGAAGTTATCCAGCAGGAGAAAGGAAGTTATCCACTGGGTGAGAGAAAGGAAGTTATCTACTTGGTGAGAGAAAGGAAGTTATCCACTGGGTGAGAGAAAGGAGGTTATCTACTGGGTGAGATAAAGGAAGTTATCTACTGGGTGAGAGAATGGAAGTTATCCACTGGGTGAGAGAAAGGAAGTTATCCACTGGGTGAGAGAATGGAAGTTATCCACTGGGTGAGAGAAAGGAAGATATCCAGCAAGAGAAAGGAAGTTATCCACTGGGTGAGAGAAAGGAAGTTATCCACTGGGTGAGAGAAAGGAGGTTATCTACTGGGTGAGAGAAAAGAAATTATCCACTGGGTGACAGAAAGGAAGTTATCCACTGGGTGAGAGAAAGGAAGTTATCCACTGGGTGAGAGAAAGGAGGTTATCTACTGGGTGAGAGAAAGGAAGTTATCCACTGGGTGAGAGAAAGGAAGTTAACCACTGGGTGAGAGAAAGGAAGTTATCCACTGGGTGAGAGAAAGGAGGTTATCTACTGGGTGAGAGAAAAGAAGTTATCCACTGGGTGAGAGAAAGGAAGTTATCCAGCAAGAGAAAGGAAGTTATCCAATGGGTGAGAGAAAGGAAGTTAACCACTGGGTGAGAGAAACGAAGTTATCCACTGGGTGAGAGAAAGGAGGTTATCTACTCGGTGAGAAAAAGGAATTTATCCACTGGGTGAGAGAAAGGAAGTTATCCACTGGGTAAGAGAAAGGAAGTTATCCACTGGGTGAGAGAAAGGAGGTTATCTACTGGGTTAGAGAAAGGAAGTGTTCCACTGGGTGAGAGAAAGGAAGTTATCCAGCAAGAGAAAGGAAGTTATCCACTGGGTGAGAGAAAGGAAGTTATCTACTGGGTGAGAGAAAGGAAGTTATCCACTGGGTGAGAGAAAGGAAGTTATCTACTGGGTGAGAGAAAGGAAGTTATCCACTGGGTGAGAGAAAGGAAGTTATCTACTTGGTTAGAGAAAGGAAGTTATCCACTGGGTGAGAGAAAGGAGCTTATCTACTGGGTGAGGTAAAGGAAGTTATCTACTGGGTGAGAGAAAGGAAGTTATCCACTGGGTGAGAGAATGGAAGTTATCCACTGGGTGAGAGAAAGGAAGTTATCCAGCAAGAGAAAGGAAGTTATCCACTGGGTGAGAGAAAGGAAGTTATCCACTGGGTGAGAGAAAGGAAGTTAACCACTGGGTGAGAGAAAGGAAGTTATCCACTGGGTGAGAGAAAGGAAGTTATCCACTGGGTGAGAGAGAGGAAGTTATCCAGCAGGAGAAAGGAAGTTATCCACTGGGTGAGAGAAAGGAAGTTATTCACTGGGTGAGAGAAAGGAAGTTATCCACTGGGTGAGAGAGAGGAAGTTATCCACTGGGTGAGAGAAAGGAAGTTATCCAGCAAGAGAAAGGAAGTTATCCACTGGGTGAGAGAATGGAAGTTATCCACTGGGTGAGAGAGAGGAAGTTATCCACTGGGTGAGAGAAAGGAAGTTATCCACTGGGTGAGAGAGATGAAGTTATCCACTGGGTGAGAGAAAGGAAGTTATCCAGCAGGAGAAAGGAAGTTATCCACTGGGTGAGAGAAAGGAAGTTATCCAGAAAGAGAAAGGAAGTTAACCACTAGGTGAGAGAAAGGAAGTTAACCACTGGGTGTGAGAAAGGAAGTTATCCAGCAGGAGAAAGGAAGTTAACCACTGGGTGAGAGAAAGGAAGTTATCCAGCAGGAGAAAGGAAGTTAACCACTGGGTGAGAGAAAGGAAGTTAACCACTGGGTATGAGAAAGGAAGTTATCCACTGGGTGAGAGAAAGGAAGTTATCCACTGGGTGAGAGAAAGGATGTTATCCACTGGGTGAGAGAGAGGAAGTTATCCACTGGGTGAGAGAAAGGAAGTTATCCACTGGGTGAGAGAAAGGAAGTTATCCACTGGGTGATAGAAAGGAAGTTATCTACTGGGTGAGAGAAAGGAAGTTATCCACTGGGTGAGAGAAAGGAAGTTATCCACTGGGTGAGAGAAAGGAAGTCATCCAGCAAGAGAAAGGAAGTTATCCACTGTGTGAGAGAAAGGAAGTTATCCACTGGGTGAGAGAAAGGAAGTCATCCAGCAAGAGAAAGGAAGTTATCCACTGGGTGAGAGAAAGGAAGTTATCCACTGGGTGAGAGAAAGGAAGTCATCCAGCAAGAGAAAGGAAGTTATCCACTGGGTGAGAGAAAGGAAGTTATCTACTGGGTGAGAGAAAGGAAGTTATCCACTGGGTGATAGAAAGGAATTTATCTACTGGGTGAGAGAAAGGAAGTCATCCAGCAAGAGAAAAGAAGTTATCTACTGGGTGAGAGAAAGGAAGTCATCCAGCAAGAGAAAGGAAGTTATCTACTGGGTGAGATAAAGGAAGTCATCCAGCAAGAGAAAGGAAGTTATACACTGGGTGAGAGAAAGGAAGTTATCTACTGGGGGAGAGAAAGGAAGTTATCTACTGGGTGAGAGAAAGGAAGTTATCAACTGGGTGAGAGAAAGGAAGTTATCCACTGGGTGAGAGAAAGGAAGTTGTCCACTGGGTGAGAGAAAGGAAGTCATCCACTGGGTGAGAGAGAGAAAGTTATCCAGCAGGAGAAAGGAAGTTATCCACTGGGTGAGAGAGAGGAAGTTATCAAGCAGGAGAAAGGAAGTTATCCAGCAGGAGAAAGGAAGTTATCCACTGGGTGAGAGAAAGGAAGTTATTCACTGGGTGAGAGAATGGAAGTTATCCACTGGGTGAGAGAGAGGAAGTTATCCACTGGGTGAGAGAAAGGAATTTATCCAGCAAGAGAAAGGAAGTTATCCACTGGGTGAGAGAAAGGAAGTTATCCAGCAAGAGAAAGGAAGTTATCCACTGGGTGAGAGAAAGGAATTTATCCAGCAAGAGAAAGGAAGTTATCCACTGGGTGAGAGAGAGGAAGTTATCCAGCAGGAGAAAGGAAGTTATCCACTGGGTGAGAGAAAGGAAGTTATTCACTGGGTGAGAGAAAGGAAGTTATCCACTGGGTGAGAGAGAGGAAGTTATCCACTGGGTGAGAGAAAGGAAGTTATCCAGCAAGAGAAAGGAAGTTATCCACTGGGTGAGAGAATGGAAGTTATCCACTGGGTGAGAGAGAGGAAGTTATCCACTGGGTGAGAGAAAGGAAGTTATCCACTGGGTGAGAGAGAGGATGTTATCCACTGGGTGAGAGAAAGGAAGTTATCCAGCAGGAGAAAGGAAGTTATCCACTGGGTGAGAGAAAGGAAGTTATCCAGCAAGAGAAAGGAAGTTAACCACTGGGTGAGAGAAAGGAAGTTAACCACTGGGTGTGAGAAAGGAAGTTATCCAGCAGGAGAAAGGAAGTTAACCACTGGGTAAGAGAAAGGAAGTTATCCAGCAGGAGAAAGGAAGTTAACCACTGGGTGAGAGAAAGGAAGTTAACCACTGGGTATGAGAAAGGAAGTTATCCACTGGGTGAGAGAATGGAAGTTATCCACTGGGTGAGAGAAAGGAAGTTATCCACTGGGTGAGAGAAAGGAGGTTATCTACTGGGTGAGAGAAAGGAAGTTATCCACTGGGTGAGAGAAAGGAAGTTATCCACTGGGTGAGAGAAAGGAAGTTATCCACTGGGTTAGAGAAAGGAAGTTAACCACTAGGTGAGAGAAAGGAGGTTATCTACTGGGTGAGAGAAAGGAAGTTATCCACTGGGTGAGAGAAAGGAAGTTATCCACTGGGTGAGAGAAAGGAGGTTATCTACTGGGTGAGAGAAAGGAAGTTATCCACTGGGTGAGAGAAAGGAAGTTATCTACTGGGTGAGAGAAAGGAGGTTATCCACTGGGTGAGAGAAAGGAAGTTATCCACTGGGTGAGAGAAAGGAAGTTATCCACTGGGTGAGAGAAAGGAGGTTATCTACTGGGTGAGAGAAAGGAAGTTATCCACTGGGTGAGAGAAAGGAAGTTATCTACTGGGTGAGAGAAAGGAGGTTATCCACTGGGTGAGAGAAAGGAAGTTATCCAGCAAGAGAAAGGAAGTTATCCACTGGGTGAGAGAATGGAAGTTATCCACTGGGTGAGAGAAAGGAAGTTATCCACTGGGTGAGAGAAAGGAGGTTATCTACTTGGTGAGAGAAAGGAAGTTATCCACTGGGTTAGAGAAAGGAAGTTAACCACTAGGTGAGAGAAATGAAGTTATCCACTGGGTGAGAGAAAGGAGGTTATCTACTGGGTGAGAGAAAAGAAGTTATCCACTGGGTGAGAGAAAGGAAGTTATCCAGCAAGAGAAAGGAAGTTATCCAATGGGTGAGAGAAAGGAAGTTAACCACTGGGTGAGAGAAACGAAGTTATCCACTGGGTAAGAGAAAGGAGGTTATCTACTCGGTGAGAAAAAGGAAGTTATCCACTGGGTGAGAGAAAGGAAGTTATCCACTGGGTGAGAGAAAGGAAGTTATCCACTGGGTGAGAGAAAGGAGGTTATCTACTGGGTGAGAGAAAGGAAGTGTTCCACTGGGTGAGAGAAAGGAAGTTATCCAGCAAGAGAAAGGAAGTTATCCACTGGGTGAGAGAAAGGAAGTTATCTACTGGGTGAGAGAAAGGAAGTGATCCACTGGGTGAGAGAAAGGAGGTTATCTACTGGGTGAGAGAAAGGAAGTTATCCACTGGGTGAGAGAAAGGAAGTTATCCACTGGGTGAGAGAAAGGAAGTTATCTACTGGGTGAGAGAAAGGAAGTTATCCACTGGGTGAGAGAAAGGAAGTTATCTACTTGGTGAGAGAAAGGAAGTTATCCACTGGGTGAGAGAAAGGAGGTTATCTACTGGGTGAGATAAAGGAAGTTATCTACTGGGTGAGAGAAAGGAAGTTATCCACTGGGTGAGAGAATGGAAGTTATCCACTGGGTGAGAGAAAGGAAGTTATCCAGCAAGAGAAAGGAAGTTATCCACTGGGTGAGAGAAAGGAAGTTATCCACTGGGTGAGAGAAAGGAAGTTAACCACTGGTTGAGAGAAAGGAAGTTATCCACTGGGTGAGAGAAAGGAAGTTATCCAGCAAGAGAAAGGAAGCTAACCACTGGGTGAGAGAAAGGAAGTTAACCACTGGGTGAGAGAGAGGAAGTTATCCAGCAGGAGAAAGGAAGTTATCCACTATGTGAGAGAAAGGAAGTTATCTACTTGGTGAGAGAAAGGAAGTTATCCACTGGGTGAGAGAAAGGAGGTTATCTACTGGGTGAGATAAAGGAAGTTATCTACTGGGTGAGAGAATGGAAGTTATCCACTGGGTGAGAGAAAGGAAGTTATCCACTGGGTGAGAGAATGGAAGTTATCCACTGGGTGAGAGAAAGGAAGTTATCCAGCAAGAGAAAGGAAGTTATCCACTGGGTGAGAGAAAGGAAGTTATCCACTGGGTGAGAGAAAGGAGGTTATCTACTGGGTGAGAGAAAAGAAGTTATCCACTGGGTGACAGAAAGGAAGTTATCCACTGGGTGAGAGAAAGGAGGTTATCTACTGGGTGAGAGAAAGGAAGTTATCCACTGGGTGAGAGAAAGGAAGTTAACCACTGGGTGACAGAAAGGAAGTTATCCACTGGGTGAGAGAAAGGAGGTTATCTACTGGGTGAGAGAAAAGAAGTTATCCACTGGGTGAGAGAAAGGAAGTTATCCAGCAAGAGAAAGGAAGTTATCCAATGGGTGAGAGAAAGGAAGTTAACCACTGGGTGAGAGAAACGAAGTTATCCACTGGGTGAGAGAAAGGAGGTTATCTACTCGGTGAGAAAAAGGAAGTTATCCACTGGGTGAGAGAAAGGAAGTTATCCACTGGGTAAGAGAAAGGAAGTTATCCACTGGGTGAGAGAAAGGAGGTTATCTACTGGGTGAGAGAAAGGAAGTGTTCCACTGGGTGAGAGAAAGGAAGTTATCCAGCAAGAGAAAGGAAGTTATCCACTGGGTGAGAGAAAGGAAGTTATCTACTGGGTGAGAGAAAGGAAGTTATCCACTGGGTGAGAGAAAGGAGGTTATCTACTGGGTGAGAGAAAGGAAGTTATCCACTGGGTGAGAGAAAGGAAGTTATCTACTGGGTGAGAGAAAGGAAGTTATCCACTGGGTGAGAGAAAGGAAGTTATCTACTTGGTGAGAGAAAGGAAGTTATCCAGCAAGAGAAAGGAAGTTATCCACTGGGTGAGAGAAAGGAAGTTATCCACTGGGTGAGAGAAAGGAAGTTAACCACTGGGTGAGAGAAAGGAAGTCATCCACTGGGTGAGAGAAAGGAAGTTATCCAGCAAAAGAAAGGAAGTTAAACACTGAGTGAGAGAAAGGAAGTTAACCACTGGGTGAGGGAGAGGAAGTTATCCAGCAGGAGAAAGGAAGTTATCCACTGGGTGAGAGAGAGGAAGTTATCTAGCAGGAAAAAGGAACTTATCCACTGGGTGAGAGAAAGGAAGTTATCCACTGGGTGAGAGAGAGGAAGTTATCCAGCAGGAGAAAGGAAGTTATCCACTGGGTGAGAGAAAGGAAGTTATTCCCTGGGTGTGAGAAAGGAAGTTATCCACTGGGTGAGAGAGAGGAAGTTATCCACTGGGTGAGAGAAAGGAAGTTATCCAGCAAGAGAAAGGAAGTTATCCACTGGGTGGGAGAATGGAAGTTATCCACTGGGTGAGAGAGAGGAAGTTATCCACTGGGTGAGAGAAAGGAAGTTATCCACTGGGTGAGAGAGAGGAAGTTATCCACTGGGTGAGAGAAAGGAAGTTATCCAGCAGGAGAAAGGAAGTTATCCACTGGGTGAGAGAAAGGAAGTTAACCACTGGGTGAGAGAAAGGAAGTTAACCACTGGGTGTGAGAAAGGAAGTTATCCAGCAGGAGAAAGGAAGTTAACCACTGGGTGAGAGAAAGGAAGTTATCCAGCAGGAGAAAGGAAGTTAACCACTGGGTGAGAGAAAGGAAGTTATCCACTGGGTGAGAGAAAGGAAGTTATCTACTGGGTGAGAGAAAGGAAGTTATCCACTGGGTGAGAGAAAGGAAGTTATCCACTGGGTGAGAGAAAGGAAGTTAACCACTGGGTGTGAGAAAGGAAGTTATCCACTGGGTGAGAGAAAGGAAGTTATCCACTGGGTGAGAGAAAGGAAGTTATCCACTGGGTGAGAGAAAGGAAGTTATCCACTGGGTGAGAGAAAGGAAGTTATCCACTGGGTGATAGAAAGGAAGTTATCTACTGGGTGAGAGAAAGGAAGTTATCCACTGGGTGAGAGAAAGGAGGTTATCTACTGGGTGAGATAAAGGAAGTTATCTACTGGGTGAGAGAAAGGAAGTTATCCACTGGGTGAGAGAATGGAAGTTATCCACTGGGTGAGAGAAAGGAAGTTATCCAGCAAGAGAAAGGAAGTTATCCACTGGGTGAGAGAAAGGAAGTTATCCACTGGGTGAGAGAAAGGAAGTTAACCACTGGGTGAGAGAAAGGAAGTTATCCACTGGGTGAGAGAAAGAAAGTTATCCAGCAAGAGAAAGGAAGTTAACCACTGGATGAGAGAAATGAAGTTAACCACTGGGTGAGAGAGAGGAAGTTATCCAGCAGGAGAAAGGAAGTTATCCACTGGGTGAGAGAAAGGAAGTTATCTACTTGGTGAGAGAAAGGAAGTTATCCACTGGGTGAGAGAAAGGAGGTTATCTACTGGGTGAGATAAAGGAAGTTATCTACTGGGTGAGAGAATGGAAGTTATCCACTGGGTGAGAGAAAGGAAGTAATCCACTGGGTGAGAGAATGGAAGTTATCCACTGGGTGAGAGAAAGGAAGTTATCCAGCAAGAGAAAGGAAGTTATCCACTGGGTGAGAGAAAGGAAGTTATCCACTGGGTGAGAGAAAGGAGGTTATCTACTGGGTGAGAGAAAAGAAGTTATCCACTGGGTGACAGAAAGGAAGTTATCCACTGGGTGAGAGAAAGGAAGTTATGCACTCGGTGAGAGAAAGGAGGTTATCTACTGGGTGAGAGAAAGGAAGTTATCCACTGGGTGAGAGAAAGGAAGTTATCCAGCAAGAGAAAGGAAGTTAACTACTGGGTGAGAGAAAGGAAGTTATCTACTGTGTGAGAGAAAGGAAGTTAACCACTGGGTGAGAGAAAGGAAGTTAACCACTGGGTGAGAGAAAGAAAGTTACCCACTGGGTGAGAGAAAGGAAGTTATGCACTGGGTGAGAGAAAGTAGTTATCCAGCAAGAGAAAGCAAGTTAACCACTGGGTGAGAGAAAGGAAGTTATCTACTGGGTGAGAGAAAGTAAGTTATCTACTGGGTGAGAGAAAGGAAGTTATCCACTGTGTGTGAGAAAGGAAGTTATCCACTGGGTGAGAGAAAGGAAGTTATCTACTGGGTGAGAGGAAGGAAGTTATCTACTGGGTGAGAGAAAGGAAGTTATCCACTGGGTGAGAGAAAGGAAGTTATCTACTGGGTGAGAGAAAGGAAGTTATCCACTGGGTGAGAGAAAGGAAGTTATCCACTGGGTGAGAGAAAGGAAGTTATCCAGCAAGAGAAAGGAAATTAACCACTGGGTGAGAGAAAGGAAGTTATCTACTGGGTGAGAGAAAGGAAGTTATCTACTGGGTGAGAGAAAGGAAGTTATCTACTGGGTGAGAGAAAGGAAGTTATCTACTGGGTGAGAGAAAGGACGTTATCCACTGGGTAAGAGAAAGGAAGTTATCCACTGGGTGAGAGAAAGGAAGTTATCTACTGGGTGAGAGAAAGGAAGTTATCCACTGGGTGAGAGAAAGGAAGTTATCTACTGGGTGAGAGAAAGGAAGTTAACCACTGGCTGAGAGAAAGGAAGTTATCCACTGGGTGAGAGAAAGGAAGTTATCCACTGGGTTAGAGAAAGGAAGTTATCCACTGGGTGAGAGAAAGGAAGTTATCTACTGGGTGAGAGAAAGGAAGTTATCCACTGGGTGAGAGAAAGGAAGTTATCCAGCAAGAGAAAGGAAGTTAACCACTGGGTGAGAGAAAGGAAGTTATCCACTGGGTGAGAGAAAGGAAGTTATCTACTGGGTGAGAGAAAGGAAGTTATCCACTGGGTGAGAGAAAGGAAGTTATCTACTGGGTGAGAGAAAGGAAGTTATCCATTGGGTGAGAGAAAGGAAGTTATCTACTGGGTGAGAGAAAGGAAGTTAACCACTGGGTGAGAGAAAGGAAGTTATCCACTGGGTGAGCGAAAGGAAGTTATCCACTGGGTGAGAGAAAGGAAGTTATCCACTGGGTGAGAGAAAGGAAGTTATCCAGCAAGAGAAAGGAAGTTAACCACTGGGTGAGAGAAAGGAAGTTATCCACTGGGTGAGAGAAAGGAAGTTATCCACTGGGTGAGAGAAAGGAAGTTATCCACTGGGTGAGAGAAAGGAAGTTATCCACTGGGTGAGAGAAAGGAAGTTAACCACTGGGTGAGAGAAGGAAGTTATCCACTGGGTGAGAGAAAGGAAGTTAACCACTGGGTGAGAGAAAGAAAGTTATCCACTGGGTGAGAGAAAGGAAGTTATCCAGCAAGAGAAAGGAAATTATCCACTGGGTGAGAGAAAGGAAGTTATCCACTGGGTGAGAGAAAGGAAGTTATCCACTGGGTGAGAGAAAGAAAGTTATCCACTGGGTGAGAGAAAGGAAGTTATCCACTGGGTGAGAGAAAGGAAGTTATCCACTGGGTGAGAGAAAGGAAGTTATCCACTGGGTGAGAGAAAGGAAGTTATCCACTGGGTGAGAGAAAGAAAGTTATCCACTGGGTGAGAGAAAGGAAGCTATCCACTGGGTGAGAGAAAGGAAGTTATCCACTGGGTGAGAGAAAGGAAGTTAACCACTGGGTGAGAGAAAGGAAGTTATCCACTGGGTGAGAGAAAGGAAGTTATCCAGCAAGAGAAAGGAAGTTAACCACTGCGTGCGAGAAAGGAAGTTATCCAGCAGGAGAAAGGAAGTTAACCACTGGGTTAGAGAAAGGAAGTTATCCACTGGGTGAGAGAAAGGAAGTTATCTACTGGGTGAGAGAAAGGAAATTATCTACTGGGTGAGAGAAAGGAAGTTATCCACTGGGTGAGAGAAAGGACGTTATCCACTGGGTGAGAGAAAGGAAGTTATCTACTGGGTGAGAGAAAGGAAGTTATCCAGCAAGAGAAAGGAAGTTATCTACTGGGTGAGAAAAAGGAAGTTATCCACTGGTTGAGGGAAAGGAAGTTATCCACTGGGTGAGAGAAAGGAAGTTATCTACTGGGTGAGAGAAAGGAAGTTAACCACTGGGTGAGAGAAAGGAAGTTATCCACTGGGTGAGAGAAAGGAAGTTATCTACTGGGTGAGAGAAAGGAAGTTATCTACTGGGTGAGAGAAAGGAAGTTATCCACTGGGTGAGAGAAAGGAAGTGATCCACTGGGTGAGAGAAAGGAAGTTATCCAGCAAGAGAAAGGAATTTAACCACTGCGTGCGAGAAAGGAAGTTATCCAGCAGGAGAAAGGAAGTTAACCACTGGGTTAGAGAAAGGAAGTTATCTACTGGGTGAGAGAAAGGAAATTATCTACTGGGTGAGAGAAAGGAAGTTATCCACTGGGTGAGAGAAAGGAAGTTATCCACTGGGTGAGAGAAAGGAAGTTATCTACTGGGTGAGAGAAAGGAAGTTATCCAGCAAGAGAAAGGAAGTTATCTACTGGGTGAGAAAAAGGAAGTTATCCACTGGTTGAGAGAAAGGAAGTTATCCACTGGGTGAGAGAAAGGAAGTTATCTACTGGGTGAGAGAAAGGAAGTTATCCAGCAAGAGAAAGGAAGTTATCTACTGGGTGAGAAAAAGGAAGTTATCCACTGGGTGAGAGAAAGGAAGTTATCTACTGGGTGAGAGAAAGGAAGTTATCCAGCAAGAGAAAGGAAGTTATCTACTGGGTGAGAAAAAGGAAGTTATCCACTGGTTGAGAGAAAGGAAGTTATCCACTGGGTGAGAGAAAGGAAGTTATCTACTGGGTGAGAGAAAGGAAGTTATCCAGCAAGAGAAAGGAAGTTATCCACTGGGTGAGAGAAAGGAAGTTATCCACTGGGTGAGAGAAAGGAAGTTATCTACTGGGTGAGAGACAGAAAGTTATCCACTGGGTGAGAGAAAGGAAGTTATCCACTGGGTGAGAGACAGAAAGTTATCCACTGGGTGAGAGAAAGGAAGTTATCCACTGGGTGAGAGAAACGAAGCTATCTACTGGGTGAGAGAAAGGAAGTTATCCACTGGGTGAGAGAAAGGAAGTTATCTACTGGGTGAGAGAAAGGAAGCTATCCACTGGGTGAGAGAAAGGAAGTTATCCACTGGGTGAGAGAAAGGAAGTTATCTACTGTGTGAGAGAAAGGAAGTTATCCACTGGGTGAGAGAAAGGAAGTTATCCACTGGGTGAGAGAAAGGAAGCTATCCACTGGGTGAGAGAAAGGAAGTTATCCACTGGGTGAGAGAAAGGAAGTTATCCACTGGGTGAGAGAAAGGAAGTTATCCACTGGGTGAGAGAAAGGAAGTTATACACTGGGTGAGAGAAAGAAAGTTATCCACTGGGTGAGAGAAAGGAAGTTATCCACTGGGTGAGAGAAAGGAAGTTATCCACTGGGTGAGAGAAAGAAAGTTATCCACTGGGTGAGAGAAAGGAAGTTATCCACTGGGTGAGAGAAAGGAAGTTATCCACTGGGTGAGAGAAAGGAAGTTATACACTGGGTGAGAGAAAGAAAGTTATCCACTGGGTGAGAGAAAGGAAGTTATCCACTGGGTGAGAGAAAGGAAGTTATCCACTGGGTGAGAGAAAGGAAGTTATCCACTGGGTGAGAGAAAGAAAGTTATCCACTGGGTGAGAGAAAGGAAGTTATCCACTGGGTGAGAGAAAGGAAGTTATCCACTAACAGAAGACCAGGTTCGAATTCTCACAACAAAATTATCTCTTGTTAAAGACACCAAAAATGTTGTCTCTGAACTGAGAAGAGAGCTTCTTGTTTTACTACTCTTAAGGACAAATGTACTGAAGGAATGCAATTTAGCCGATCATTAAAATAAGATTAGAATCAATTTAATGCGATTTAATCTTTTAAAGAAATATTTGTCAACAAGAGATAAATAAATGAAAAAGTAAAAATCAAAATCATATTATCGTGGTTGTAGTAGCAGTGGTAGGGAAAATATGTATTAAATCTTAATATGTGGTGGTGGTAGTAGTGGTGGTGGTAGTGGTGGTGGTAGTAGTGGTGGTGGTGGTATGGTGGTGGTTGTGGTGGTGGTATGGTGGTGGTTGTGGTGGGAATGGTGGTTGTGGTTGTGGTTGTGGTTGTCGATGTGGTGGTGGTTGTGGTGGAATTCTCTCTCTTTATGCTCATTCTATTCCCACAGGAGTCATCTTGCAACATGTTAAACACAACATCAATGGCACCAATGTTTTTGGTCTTGGAGGGCCAATGAAGGCCATGGGCACTGCATTTTCCACCTCGCACTAACGACTACACTCAGTGTTTCCCATCCACCTTAGAAATTCCTCCCTCTGGAATTCTGTCCCTCTACAAGAGTGGACCCGCAGCTAGGATTATTAAACATAAACAGCATATATCTCATTAATCTTGGACAGCTAGCCTTCAGCATAGCCCCTTCCTTCAGACATAGTAAAAGAAATAAAAATCTCTTTTGTGAACAAATTAAGATGGTGGGAAAAAAATTGCAATAGAAGAAATGTTTAATTAATTAGATAGCAGAACCATGTGACATATTAGATGGTGACAACAGCAAGAATCTCATCAATCTTAAAAAGCCTGTGAAGGGCCTTGGGCACTACACTTTTCCTCTAGGCCTAGAGCACTGTCACCCATCAAAACATCCAAGTTATTTTGTGAACGAAACTGGAATTAGGGAAGATATTTTGTGGGTAATTAAAAAGCAATGCCACATCATGTCTTGGAATGGTGAGAGTCACATGACCACTGCTGCAGGGAATAATGGGTGAAGTTAGGAACATTAACAACAACAACAATAACAACAACAGCGACAACAACAACAACAACAACAACAGCAGCAACAACAACAACAGCAACAACAAAAACACCAGCACAAACAACAACAAATCCATAAATATATGGTAAATAAATAACACCCCTCCCCGAAACTAATTAGTATTTTCTCGTTATATCAATTGAAGTCAGTAAAACGAAGCAATTAAAAAATTTCGAATTAATCAAAGGAAGGAAATTGGAGAAGAAATGAAATATTTGCTTAATTAGAGTCAATGACACTAATGTTGGATATTGAGTTCTTTCTCAAGAATACAGTGCTACATATAATACTACAGCCACTACTACAGCCACTACTACTACCTCACTAATACCACCACTATATATACACTACCACCACTATATATACACTACCACCACTATATATACACTACCACCACTATATATATACACCACCACTATATATACACTACCACCACTATATACACACTACCACCACTATATATACACTACCACCACTATATACACTACCAGCACTATATACACTACCACCACTATATATACACTACCACCACTATATACACACTACCACCACTATATATACACTACCACCACTATATATATACTACCACCACTATATATACACTACCACCACTATATATACACTACCACCACTATATATATACACCACCACTATATATACACTACCACCACTATATACACACTACCACCACTATATACACTACCACCACTATATATACAGTACCACCACTATATACACTACCAGCACTATATACACTACCACCACTATATATACACTACCACCACTATATATACACTACCACCACTATATACACTACCAGCACTATATACACTACCACCACTATATACACACTACCACCACTATATACACTACCACCACTATATATACTACCACCACTATATATACACTACCACCACTATATATACACTACCACCACTATATACACACTACCACCACTATATACACTACCACCACTATATATACACTACCACCACTATATACACTACCAGCACTATATACACTACCACCACTATATATACACTACCACCACTATATATACACTACCACCACTATATATACACTACCACCACTATATATACACTACCACCACTATATATACACTACCACCACTATATACACTACCACCACTATATACACTACCACTACTATATACACACTACCACCACTATATATACACTACCACACTATATACACACTACCACCACTATATACACACTACCACCACTATATATACACTACCACCACTATATATACACTACCACCACTATATATACACTACCACCACTATATATACACTACCACCACTATATATAAACTACCACCACTATATACACTACCACCACTATATATACACTACCACCACTATATATACACTACCACTACTATATACACACTACCACCACTATATACACACTACCACCACTATATATAAACTACCACCACTATATATAAACTACCACCACTATATATACACTACCACCACTATATACACTACCACCACTATATACACACTACCACCACTATATACACACTACCACCACTATATATAAACTACCACCACTATATATACACTAGCACCACTATATACACACTACCACCACTATATACACACTACCACCACTATATATATACTACCACCACTATATACACACTACCACCACTATATATAAACTACCACCACTATATATACACTACCACCACTATATATACACTACCACCACTATATATACACTACCACCACTATATACACTACCACTACTATATACACACTACCAGCACTATATACACTACCACCACTATATATACACTACCACCACTATATATACACTACCCCCACTATATATATACACTACCACCACTATATATACACTACCACCACTATATATATACTACTACCACTATATACACACTACCACCACTATATACACACTACCACCACTATATATACACTACCACCACTATATATACACTACCACCACTATATATACACTACCACCACTATATATACACTACCACCACTATATATATACTACCACCACTATATACACACTACCACCACTATATACACACTACCACCACTATATACACTACCACCACTATATATACACTACCACCACTATATACACTACCAGCACTATATACACTACCACCACTATATACACTACCACCACTATATATACACTACCACCACTATATATACACTACCACCACTATATATACACTACCACCACTATATATACACTACCACCACTATATATACACTAGCACCACTATATACACTACCACCACTATATACACACTAGCACCACTATATACACTACCACCACTATATACACACTACCACCACTATATATACACTACCACCACTATATACACACTACCACCACTATATACACTAGCACCACTATATACACACTACCACCACTATATACACTAGCACCACTATATACACACTAGCACCACTATATACACTACCACCACTATATACACACTACCACCACTATATACACACCAACATCCACAACAACATGTTTGTGTAGTTTGTATTATTTCTGTAAATGTTTAATCAGAACAGAACAAAGATGGCAGCTAACAGAGATTTTATAGAATCTGATTAGTTCTGATGAGAACTGAAGAATGTGATTTATTGAACATCTAATCTGATTATATATATACTTGTTGGAGACAGATAATTCCTTGGTTCTGCTTCATCTATTTCATTAAACCACACACATCACTGAACCCTTGCAGAGAAAGAGTGTGTTGAATGATGGTATATATATGACTGGATTACCTATAACAATAATTTGTTATGCCATATATATATATGTATTTTCTTATATACATATATATACATATATATACATATGTATATATGTATATATATGTATATATATATATATGTATATATATGTATATATATACATATATATACATATATATGTATATATATACATATACATATATATGTATATATATACATATATATGTATATATATGCATATATATATACATTGAAATATGAATCTGCGAGCTACCAAGCACCCACGTGAAGCGCCAACCCAGAGACCCTCCCCTACGAGTGTCGACAAATGCCCAAAACTCCGAGTTGGTACCATCAATGTAGGCTCAATGAAAGGAAGAGCAGGAGAAATCGTAGAAATGCTAGAGCGAAAGGAAGTTGATGTATGCTGTGTGCAAGAGACTAGATGGAGAGGAGGGTCTGCTAGAGACCTTGTAGGAAAAAGCCAGTGCTACAAATTTTTCTGGGTGGGAAATGACGATGGGATGGGTGGTGTAGGTATACTACTAGCTGACAAGTGGGTAGATAAAGTAATCTCAGTGTACAGGGTAAATGCAAGAATCATTAAACTCAGACTAGTCCTGAATAAGACAATTACCACAATAATATCAGCTTACGCACCCCAATCGGGGCTGCCAGACGAACTTAAGGATAGGTTTTACGAGTCCCTAATACACACTACTGCTCTAACAGACGACAAGGACTTCCTAATCATTGCAGGAGATTTTAACAGACACGTAGGTAAACACTGCGACGGCTTCAATAGAGTACATGGAGGCCATGGAGTTGGCACAAGGAATGAGGAAGGATTCAGACTTCTAGAATTCTGCGACGCCAATGACATGTCGATATGTAACACAAACTTTAAAAAACCCGACAACCACCTGATCACCTATAGATCAGGGGAGCACTCTAGTCAGTTAGATTTTATCCTCATCAGAGGACGTGACAGATGGACGGTCGTAAACACAAAAGCCTTCCCTAGTGAGGAATGTACATCCCAACATAGCTTAGTTGTCAGCGACCTCACGGTCAGAACTAGACGAGCCCTGAAACAGAGGCCAACCTGGAGAAGAAAGATCTGGAAGCTGAAAGTCCCCTCAACCAGTAACAGATTTAAAGATATTTTACTCAACGCCTACGACAGTAAAGAAGAACAGATAGAGACATTTAACGTAGAAGAGAACTGGGAGTTCCTAAAAAATAACTTACTAGAGGCGACGGATGAGGTTTGTGGCTGGAGTAAGACCTCAAGCAGGAGGAGAGTGACTTGGTGGTGGAACAATAAGGTAGATGAAGCAGTCAAGGCCAAGAGACAGGCATGGAAAGAATGGAAGAACGGGGGGAGCAGGGTACATTACATAGAGACCAAGAGGGAAGCTAGGCGACAAGTATACTTAGCTAGGAGGGAAGCAGAGGATAGAAAATTCAAGCATGTTTTACAACGTGAGGACCAGAAACAGGAGGTATTCAAGATTGCGAGGCAGTGTGTCAGAGATAGTTGTGATGTCATTGGAGAGAAGTGTATCCGGAATGATAAAGGTGAGCTTGCCCTCACAAGTGCTGAGAAGAAAGATGCATGGAAGAGTCATTATGATAGATTACTAAATGAAGAGAATGCATGGGAAGAAGAGACCCTACCCCACGTAGACACTATAGAGGGACCAGCAGTACAAGTCAGCGGCAGCGTAGTAAGTAAGGCAATCAGAGATATGAAGATGGGGAAGGCAACAGGTCCATCGAGTATAGCTGCCGAGATGCTGAAGGCATCTGGGTCTGTAGGTCACACTATAACCACACGTATCGTTAACCAGGTAATACTAGAGGGGGCCATACCAAAAGATTGGTGCAGTAGCATCATTGTCAACTGCTACAAAGGTAAAGGCGATGCACTAGATAGAGGAAACTATAGAGGTATAAAGTTGATGGACCAGGTCATGAAAGTAACAGAAAGAATTATAGCACAGCTGATTAGGGACCGGGTGAATATAGACGAGATGCAATTTGGGTTTGTACCAGGGAAAGGCACCACTGATGCCCTCTTCCTTGTGAGGCAATTACAGGAAAAGTACCTAGCTAAAAGTAAGCCACTCTACTTGGCATTTGTCGACCTTGAGAAAGCCTTTGACAGAGTTCCACGTGCAGTAATCTGGTGGGCTCTTAGAAAACTAGGAGTAGATGAATGGCTTGTGAAAGCGGTACAAGCCATGTATAGGGGAGCAGTCAGCAAAGTTAGGATTAGCAATGAGTATAGCGAGGAATTTAGCGTACAGGTTGGGGTCCACCAGGGCTCTGTTCTTAGCCCTCTCCTGTTCATCATAGTCCTGCAGGCAATAACGGAGGAGTTTAAGACCGGATGCCCATGGGAACTCCTGTATGCTGATAACCTCGCACTCATAGCTGAATCTATGGTAGAACTAGAGAATAAATTCCAAACCTGGAAGCAGGGACTAGAGAGAAAGGGCCTCAAAGTCAACATGACAAAGACTAAGGTCCTTATAAGTAGACGAGAAAACAGAACCCAGATCCCCTCAGGGAAATGGCCTTGCTCAGTATGTAGGAAAGGTGTAGGTAGGAACTCCATTCTCTGCCCCAAATGCAAACAATGGGTACACAAGAGATGTAGCGGGATCTCAGGAAGCTTAATTAAGAATGTAGGATTCACATGCAGCAGCTGTGCTGAAACAGCAAGCAAACAGCCACAGGAAACAAGTACCACCAATCTCTGGGAGGGCCCTGTAGAAACAGTAGACAGCTTCTGCTACCTAGGTGACCGAATTAGCAACGGAGGTGGGTGCTCAGAAAGTACAATAACTAGGGTAAGAACGGGATGGAAGAAGTTTAGGGAACTACTACCACTGCTAGCTGCAAGAGGCTTCTCCCTCAGAATGAAAGGCAGACTGTATGATGCGTGTATCCGAACAGCGATGTTGCATGGTAGTGAGACCTGGGCGCTGAAGGTGAAAGACTTACGTAGATTAGAGAGAAACGAAGCCTGCATGCTCCGATGGATGTGTAACAGTAATATACGTGAACGACAAAGCATAAAGAAATTGAGAGAGAGACTGAGCATAAGAGGAATCAAATGCTGCGTGCAGGAGAGGCGGTTACGCTGGTATGGACATGTGATGCGTATGAAGGATGACAGCTGCATAAAAAGGTGCAGAGCATTAGAAGTTGATGGAAACCGCGGAGTGGGGAGACCCAAGATGACTTGGGATGAGGTGATAAAAGCCGACCTTACCCAACTACACCTCTCAAAGACAATGACACACGACCGTGACTTCTGGCGTCACGCAGTAATACAGGGTACCCGACCTCCCATGAGTACATGCTGAAGCATATAAACAATATGCCCCCACTCCCCCCACCGCAAGGTGGTCGTGAAGGTGCCACGGCAAAAAAGCACCCAGCCCACACTGTAAAGTGGACGTGTAGGCGCCACGAAAAAGCACCCAGCACTCACTGTAAATGAGGTTGGTGTTAGGAAGGGCATCCAGCTGTAGAAATCAAGCCAGATCAGTTCCTGTATGAGCAAGGCATGGTCAGCCGACCAGACACTGCCCACAACAGGACAACCCGTCTAACCCATGCTAGCGTGGAAGAACGGACGTAAAACGGTGATGATGATGATGATGATATATATATACATAGTCTATTCTAGGGCGGGTAAAATTCCCGAGATCCATGGACGAGTTCTCTCCAGTGGTCTCTGTCCCTCATTATCGCTGCCATATCCTGCGTCTCCAACAGACTAGTGTCTGTCCTTAGAGCATCAACATACGTTAACCTTGATCTTACTCTTCCAGTGTGTCCATGTAGGGGCTCTCACAGGAGCACTGAGTGCAATGTCAACTCTGGAGGTTGGTGAGCATGTCCAGCTAACCTCAGTATCCTCCTGTGTCACTTTTGAGCTAACCTTTGATGCTAAGGAGGATATTAGAGGGAGCTAGAGCAAAGTGCCTTCCTGCGGTCATGGTTTTCATTGACTTTAGGAAGGGTTTTCATTCTGTGGACCGTCACTGCCTGATGAATATCTTACAGGCTTATGGATTCCCCAAGAAGTTAGTGGACCTGATATCACTGCTATATATCAACACCAAAGCCCAAGTCATTACACCTGATGGGATGACAGTGTTCTTTGAGATACTCCGGGGAGATACATTCGCTCCCTACCTTTTAATCATCGTAGTGGACTATTGTATGCACTTTGCACTGGAAAAACACCAGGACTCTGGCTTTACTGTAGCACCGGCTCAGAGCAGGAGAGTTAAGATGCAAAAGATATCAGATGCTGAATTTGCCGACGACATAGTTTTGGTGACAAATACAGTGAAGTAGGCCGAGGATTTGATGCAGGAGGTTGAGACTGTGTCGATGAGTGTGGGGCTGAGAATGAGACTAAAACAAAATATCTGGTAGAGAATATTGAGAAGCCAGAGGGGATCACTAATGTAGGCAGGAAGCTGCTAGAATTGGTTGAGGACTTCTGTATTTGGGAGTAAAGATTGGGAATATGGAAGATGATGTGGTTGAGAGGAAGAGCAAAGCCTGGGCAACGTGCCACAGCTTGAGATCGGTGTGGAAGTTGGACCTTCGAAAAGACCTGAAAATCCGCCTCTGTAGTGGACTCTGTGCTGCACTACGGGTCTGAGACTTGGACACTGACCAAGAAACTCACTCAGATGGTGGATGGGTGCTACACGAGAATACTGAGGATGGCTCTGAACATTAATCAGTATACACTGCGGATGAAACACTCAAAGCTGTATGGGCGCCTCCCAAAAGTTAGCTCAAATGTGATATCATCATCATCATCATCATCATCACTGTTTTATTACCGTTCTTCCACGCTAGCATGGGTTTGACGGGTTGTCCTATTGTGGACAGTGTCCGGTCAGCTGACCTTGTCTTGCTCATACGGGATCTGATTCTGGCTTGATTGCTACAGCTGGATGCCCTTCCTAACACCAACCTCATTTACAGTGAGTGCTGGGTGCTTTTTTACCGTGGCGCCTACATGTCCACTTTACTGTGGAATGATAGAGATGACAGTTCCTATCATCTCATTTCTACAGCTGAGTAAACTGGAGCAATGTGAAATAAAGTGTCTTGCTCAAGGAAACAACACATCACCCGTTCCGAGAATTGAACTCACACCTTTCGATTGCAAGCCCAATGCTCTAACCACTAAGCCATGCACCTGTATATATATATATATATGTATATATATATATACATATATATATATATACATATATATACTGCAAAGTGGTTGTTCCACTGCAAAGTGGTTGTGGAGGTGCCACGGCAAAAAAAAAGCACCCAGCGCTCACTGTAAATGAGGTTGGTGTTAGGAAGGGCATCCAGCTGTAGAAATCAAGCCAGAATCAGTTCCCGTCCCACCCTTGCAAGCAGGGAAAAAGCGGACGTAAAATGAAATGATGATGATGATGATGATACATATATATATATATATATATATATATATACATAGGGTAAAGGAGATGCCCTAGATAGGGGATACTATAGAGTCATTAAACTAATTGACCAGGTCATGAAGGTCACAGAAAAAGTAATAGCGCAACTAATCAGAGAGCGAATTGATCTAGATGAAATGCAGTTCGGGTTTGTGTCAGGTAAAAGTACAACAGACGCTCTTTTCATTGTACGACAACTACAGGAGAAGTATCTAGCTAAAAGTAAACCCCTATACTTAGCTTTTGTTGACTTGGAGAAATCCTTTGACAGAGTCCCACGCTCCATTATCTTGTGGGCTCTCAGAAAACTAGGTGTTGATGAATGGCTTGTGAGAGCTATACAAGCCATGTATAAAGAAACAGTCAGTAAGTTTAGAATTAACAATGAATATTGTGAAGATTTTAGCGTAAAAGTTGGTGTTCATCAGGGTTCCGTGCTTAGCCCCCTACTATTTATTATTGCCCTTCAGGCTATAACAGAGAAGTTCAAGACCGGCTGCCCATGGGAACTTCTATACGCAGATGATCTAACGCTTATAGCTGAATCAATGGCTGAACTAGAGAGGAAATTCCAAACATGGAAGCATGGCCTTGAATCAAAAGGCCTTAAAATTAACCTGTCTAAGACTAAAGTTCTAGTTTGTAGGAAGGAAAATAGGGCACTGGTGCCATCTGGGAAATGGCCATGCTCAGTGTGTAGGAAAGGCGTAGGTAGAAACTCCATTTTATGTTCCAAATGCAAAGTATGGGTGCATAATAGATGTAGTGGGATCACAGGTAAGCTAATTAAGAATATAGATGTTATATGTGGCCGGTGCTCAGGTGCAATAAGTAGCATCAAGTGTCTACAGAATACTAGCTCATTCCAGTGCACAAATGGTTCTATAGAAATAGTTGACACCTTCCGTTACTTGGGTGACAAAATCAGCAGTGGTGGAGGGTGCTCTGAAAGTACAGTAGCTAGCGTCAGAACTGGATGGAAGAAGTTCAGAGAGCTTATACCACTATTGGCCGCTAAAGGGTTCTCTCTAAAAATGAAAGGCAGGTTGTATGATGCCTGCATAGGAACAGCAATGTTACATGGCAGTGAGACTTGGGCATTGTGTTCAGAGGATATACGCACACTGGAGAGGAACGAAGCTTGCATGCTCCGCTGGATGTGTAATAGTAATATACGTGAACGGCAAAGCATAAACGAACTAAGGGAGAAATTAGAAATAAGAGGGATCAGATGTTTACTTGAGAGAAAACTAATTTGGTATGGTCACGTGATGCACATGAAAGACGACAGCTGTATAAAAAAGTGCAGGGCGATAAAAATAGACGGTAGCCACGGAGTAGGCAGACCCAGAAAAACCTGGGACGACTTGATAAATCCCGACCTCACACACTTACACCTCTCCAAGACAATGTCACTGGACAGAGATCTTTGGCGTTACACAGTAATACAGAAGACCTGCCTTGCCTAAGTACAAGTAGGTTTCGCTTTGTACTTAGGCAAGGCAGGTCTTCTGTATTACTGTGTAGTGC
>OZ024740.1:4044835-4074835 GCA_964016885.1 Eledone cirrhosa
GGGCAGTGCTGATGAAACATTTTCCACATCATGCAGATAATACAACGCTCACGGCGACGTTGGAGTGAGTAAAGTTTCAGCTTTTCTAGTCGACCCCAGTAGTCAAGGTCTGACATGCCATTTATCTTTTTCATGATTGCCCTTTGGGGAGCTTCAAGTTTCATGATACTTTGTTTCGTGTGGGGAGACCACAGTGGACAACAGTATTCAAGGTGTGGTCGGGCAAAAGTGGAGAAGAGAAGGATAATGATGTGGGAATCTCTCGACTGGAAGGTTCTGAGGATCCAGGAACACGTTCTGCCGGCCATGTCAACTTTGCTGCTTATATGCGTAGCCCAGCTTATGTTGCTGTCCACGATTACTCCCAAGTCTCTGATGTTGTTAGATGCCACGAGAGTTTCACCGGAGGGAAGGGAGTACGGGAGTTTCAGAGCATCCTCTTTTCCAAAGTGGATCAGTTCGAATTTGTCTTCGTTCAGTAACATGTTGTTCTTTTCCGCCCATTGGGTAACAGCCAGTATGGATTATTATAGGATTATGAGTTCATGCAATTGACTTATGTTTCGTCACTATATATATATATATTTATACATATATATATATCTATATATATATATATATATACATATATATATACCCGACCTCCCATGGGTACAAGCTGAAGCATATAGACAATTTGCCCCCACACCCCCCACCGCAAGGTGGTCATGAAGGTGCCACGGCAAAAAAGCACCCAGCCCACACTGTAAAGTGGACGTGTAGGCGCCACGAAAAAGCACCCAGCACTCACTGTAAATGAGGTTGGTGTTAGGAAGGGCATCCAGCTGTAGAAATCAAGTCAAATCAGTTCCTGTATGAGCAAGGCATGGTCAGCCGACCAGACACTGCCCACAACAGGACAACCCGTCTAACCCATGCTAGCGTGGAAGAACGGACGTAAAACGGTGATGATGATGATGATGATAAATATATATATATATATATGTTGAAGCTAAATTCTAATTATATATATATATACATACACATATATATTCCATACATCTTATGAAAACTCCTATTTCTATAAAGATTATTATTCCCCAAACGACAAACATGGGTAAATTATTTTCTTGTTCCAAAAGACCAACAGGTGTCCGAGCATTCATGTTTCTGCTCTCCATGGCAATAATGTTGTTGAAAGGTAAGGTATGAGCTAATACCTCATGGCTCCATCAGCACCATTGTTGTAGCAGATGGTATTGTCAGAATACAGCTGAAACAGATACTGCAAGACACCCTATAAATCTCTCTACCAATCTGTTTTGATGGAGTGAGACATTATTTTATTGAACTTAAAAGGTTAAAAGAGTGATGCTGTGAATTTGTTCATTCTAAATCATATCCTTTTGGTGCCTTGAGAAAACAACACCAAAATTCAGCATGGAGCATATAAAATATAGAAGTAACAGAAGTAAGTTTTATACCAATATTATGTTTTTCTGTTCAAATTCTAGCTGTTTGATGAGGTCATAGCTGTTGCATAATGGTTATCACCGAAATATATATAACAGTGACTATGAATAAACACAGTTAATTTTAACCTGTTGACTTACACTTCTTATTTACACACACATATATATATGCATATATAACGACGTATTATGTTCGCTTTTTTCTGTTCGTTGCCAGGGAACGTCTTCACGAACCAAAGTATCGTCTTCCTGTTTTCCTTCGGCTGCAACGTTTTTCGAAATATTTACTTCTGCGTTCACAGATTGATTTTTTTTAGTTTCAGAAGATCCCGTTAAGGGTGAAAGCAGCGATTCTTTGCTTAAATTTTAATCTGTTATTTTAATAAATATTTGCTCTAGGGTTCTTATATATTTGATATATATTTATCCTTATCGGGCCCTCTTTGGATTTTAGTCTTCACATTTATTATTATTACTATATATATATATATATATATATATATATATATATATATATATATATATATATATATATATATATATATATATATATATATATATATATATATATATATATATATATATATATATATATATATATATATATATATATATATATATATATATATATATATATATATATATATATATATATATATATATATATATATATATATATATATATATATATATATATATATATATATATATATATATATATATATATATATATATATATATATATATATATATATATATATATATATATATATATATATGAAGGCACATGGCTTAGTGGTTAGAGCATTGGCCTTGCAATCGAAAGGTTGTGAGTTCAATTCTCAGACCGCGTGATGTGTTGTTTCTTTGAGCAAGACACTTTATTTCACATTGCTCCAGTTTACTCAGCTGTAGAAATGAGATGGTAGAGACTGGGGTCCCTATCATTCCACTGCAAAGTGGTCATGGAGGTGCCATGGCAAAAAAGCACGGAGCACTCACTGTAAATAAGGTTGGTGTTAGGAAGGGCATCCAGCTGTAGAAATCAAGCCAGAATCAGTTCCCGTCCCACCCTTGTAAGCAGGGAAAAGCGGACGTAAAATGATGATGATGATGATGATGATGATATATATATATAGCAAACATCACGAGCACTCTATCTCAAAATTATTTTTGAAAAGCATTAGAAATGCGCAACCGGTAAAAACTTAAAACTAAATACTAACCAATACTTATTACTAATTTTTACTTATTCCTAATTAAACTATTTTTCGCTGGGAAAAATTTGTCACCATTTTCTTTTCCTTTTACTAATATATCACAACTCGTGTGTTACACCTATATTTTTTTAAATATATATATATATATATATATACATACGTATATATATATATATACATAAATATATATATATATACATACATATATATATATATACATGCATATACATACATATATCATAGTGCTGAATGAGCTACTTCAGATAAAAATGGTGTGTTATCTATTACACCATGATAGTACTGATACATTTCAAAATTGTATATATATATATGTGTGTGTGTGTGTTTTCATGTGTGTGCATGTGTATACATATATGTTATGATCTAGCACAGTATATATTAAACACACATAACAAATGAACCATGAGAATCTTCTTCTAGAAGAAAGAAAGGAGATTATAACGAAGAAGCGATTGTCTGTATGGCAATAAGTTAACATCTAGATGTCCTACAACATATCCCTGCCCTTCAAACTCCTCTCAACTCCTTCATAATAATGGTTTATACTTTAGGCACAAAGCCAACTATTTGAAGGGGAAAAGTCGATTAAATCGACTCCAGTATGTTACTGGTACTTTATTTTATCAGCACTGTAAAGATAAAAGGCAAAGCTAAGCTTGATGTCATTTGAACTCAGAAGGTAAAGGGCCATAACTCTATGCCTCAAACCTTGTTGTACGAAGCTCTACTGATTCTGCTAATCCTACCTTGATAATAATATTATTTTTACAGTAATGCACTGGGTAATTGCTGGCCTTGTGCCTAACGTAGAAACAATTATTGTTATTGTAATACTAGTGGTGGTAGTAACAACAATAACAACAACAGTTGGACTCCCCACCACCCAAACAAACACACACACTCACACACATACACAAACGCACATACACTAACACATGCAGATGCATACACAACACATACTCACACACACGCACCCTCCCACACACTGACATACACCCCCTCCCACACACTGACAGGAGAACTCTGTTCCAAGATTATCTACAGAAATATTCACCAACTTATAAATGTATTTATAACTATTGACTGTTATAGTTTTCAGAAATTGTATACACACACACACACACAAACACTCATATATATATATATATATATATATGTGTGTGTGTGTGTGTGTGTGTGTGTGTGTGTGTGTGTGTGTGTGTGTGTGTGTGTGTGTGTGTGTGTGTGTGTGTGTATGTGTGTGTGTGTGTGTGTGTGTGTGCGCGTTTAATGGTAGCTAAGATGCATCCATAGGCAGTATGCCGGTTGAGCATTCTATGCTCCTATGAAGCAGAGTATTATAGAATGGAAAACGAAAAATCAGAGATGCATTGGAACTCAATTAATTGCGTATTACAATTGTTTCTCCGGCGAACAGATCGAGGTGCGATCTGTGTGTGTGGATCGAACTGACTCTGGATTCACAGGTTCTTCGGACACGTCTATTGATTTCGGAGCAGATCCTCTTCTATATATATATATATATATATATATATATATATATATATATATATACATTTTTTTTTTTACGTCCGCTTTTTCCCTGCTTACAAGGGTAGGATTGGATTGATTCTGGCTTGATTTCTACAGCTGGATGCCCTTCCTAACACCAACCTCATTTACAGTGAGTGCTGGGGGCTTTTTTGCCGTGGCAAGTCCACATCCACTTTGCAGTGGAATGATAGGGACCACAGTCCCTATGATCTCATTTCTACAGCTGAGTAAACTGGAGCAATGTGAAACAAAGTGTCTTGCTCAAGGAAACAACACATCACCCGGTCTGAGAACTTGGTTATCCTCTCTCTATTTATATATATATATATATATATATATATATATGTATGTCCTCAACCAATTCTAGCGGCATCCTGCCTACATTAGTGATTCCCTCTGGCTTCTCAACATTCTCTACCAGATATTTTGTTTTAGTCTCATTATCAGCCCCACACTCATCGACACAGTCTCAACCTCCCGCATCAAATCCTCTGCCTCCTTCACTGTATTTGTCACCAAAACTATTTTGTCGGCAAATTCAGCATCCGATATCTTTTTCGTCTTAACTCTCCTGCTCTGAGCCGGTGCTACAGTAAAGCCAGAGTCCTGGTGTTTCTCCAGTGCAAGGTGCATACAATAGTCCACTACGATGAGAAAAAGATAGGGAGCCAATGTATCTCCCTGGAACACTCTAGCCAGTATCTCAAAGAATTGGTTGAGGACTTATTGTATTTGGGAGCAAAGATTGGGAATACGGAAGATGATGTGGTTGAGAGGAAGAGCAAAGCCTGGGCGGCGTGCCACAGTTTGAGATCGTGTAGAAGTCGGACCTTCGTAAAGACCTGAAAATCCGCCTCTTCATTGCTGTGGTGGGGTCTGTGCTGCTGTAGGGGTCTGAGACTTGGACACTGACCAAGAAACTCACTCAGATGGTGGATGGGTGCTACACAAGAATGCTGAAGATGGCTCTGAACATTAATCAGTATACACTGAGGATGAAACACTCAGAACTGTATGGGAGCCTCCCAAAAGTCAGCTCAAAAGTGACACAGAGGAGACTGAGGTTAGCTGGACATGCTCGCCAACATCCAGAGTTGACATTGCACTTAGTGCTCCTGTCGGAGCCCCTACATGGACACATTGGAAGGGGAAGACCAAGGTTAACGTATGTTGATGCCCTAAGGACAGACACTGGTCTGTTGGAGACGCATAACATGGGAGCAATAATGAGGGACAGAGACCGCTGGAGAGAACTCGTCCATGGATCTCGGGAATTTTACCCGCCCTAGAAAAAAAATTATATGTGTGTGTGTGTGTGTGTCTGTATACATATATGTATGTATATTTATATATGTTACAGTTTCTGAAATATATCATAACAGTAAATAGTAATAAATACATTTAAACACACACATGCACACACACATACACCCCCCCCCCACACACACACACATACACACACACATATATATATATATATATTTGTGTGTGTGTATATATACAATCTTTAAATATTATTTTAAAATGAGAAGAAAATATTTATTAGACAAAGTAAATATATTGGAGTATATATTGCTGATGTAGCAATTAACTATTCTTGGAAAGCAATGAAGAAAAACAAATATATGTGTGTGTATATATCTTCATTATAATTATTATATATACATGCACACACATATATCAAACCATTGAAAGAAACTCTCCAACAGAGAAACCGAATAAACACAACAACCAATAAAAACACGTCTTATAAACCAAAATATTCAGCAATACAACAGTTGGAATCAAGGAATGAAAGTAGAATGATAGAGTATATCTGATATTGCCTGAAGAGTCATGTTATGGTGAAACATAGTTGAAGTATCAAAAAAGACGTTCTACATATATGTGCACACACAAACGTATATATGATAGTATAAGAACAATTTTCTCTGTGTGTGTGAGAGATAAAGATTCATGATAAACAAAATTATTTCTAATGTCAGAATGAGAGAGAGAGGGTGGAGAAGTAGTAACAATATTTACAACATTGGTAATGTCACTGTTGGTGGAATAGTGTAACTATAGCGTTTGTGACAATATGGAGATAGCAGTTAAATCTCCCCCAAAACAAATCTAAATGTATTAAGCATAAATTAACTAAGTGAGAAATTAGGAATAAGAGGGATCAGATGCTGTTTACTTGAGAGAAGACTACGTTGGTATGGTCACGTGATGCACATGAAAGACGACAGCTGTATAAAAAGTGCAGGGCGATCAAAATTGATGGAAGTTACAGAGTAGGTAGACCCAGAAAAACCTGGGACGATCTGATAAATTCCGACCTTGCACACTTACACCCCTCTAATACAATGTCACTGGACCGAGATCTTTGGCACTACGCAGTAATACAGAAGACCCGCCTTGCCTATGTACAAAGCGAAACCTACAGTCAGTAGGCACCTCTTAATCAAATATACACCCCAATCCACTACCCCTACCCTATCCTCCCACTCCCACCAACACCACCCTCTCTCTATAAAGTAGGTACCACAACATCCAGTCCAAATAAATGAGATAACGAGATCGAGATTGTGTAGGTGTCACGACAAAATAACACACGGTCCACGCTCTAATGTGGTTGTGTAGGTAACACGGTAAAAAGTTCCCAGTTCCACACTGTAAACGTGGTTGGTGTTAGGAAGGGCATCCAGCCGTAGAAAACCTGCCAGACAGTCCTATACGAGCAAATCACGGTCACCCAACCTACCTTGCCTCAAGTGGGACAACTTACGTCTAACCCATGCTAGCGTGGAAGATGGACGTTAAACGAGGATGATGATGATGATGATGATGATGAACCAATAACGAGAACATCTATAGGGTAGCTATAACTGTTAGAAACAGCAGCCTAATACCTCTCAAGTCACACTCTTCTATTTTAGGAGTGTAAATATATACATATGGACCAAGGCAAAACTCTGTATAATCTAGACTTACAGAATTAGATGTCCTATGAACCTAAAATCATAATGTATGTGCGTGTGTGTGTATGTATGTACAAGGTACACTCAAGAATTTTTGAGACTTTTTCTTTTCTGGCACTTTTAATTAACCCAAGTAATTGTCACTCTAACATATCCTTGATATGATTATAATAAGCTAACATGCCAAATCTTCTTTTTTCCAGATTGAAGGTCTGGGCTGTTACAGCACTTTGAACTCTACTCATCATACATGTATTGCCACAGTTGACTGGTTCCACAATTCAGTCAGAACCTGAGGGCAACTTTGAGGCTCGATATACAATAAAATTTTGTGTCAAGCTCAGCAAAAATGTGGCAGAAACATATGAAATGGTCAAAACTGCTTTTGGGCTAACTTTTATGAGCCAGGTAACTTGGCAGGGTTAGGGTTAGGATGCTAAAGTTGGTCGCCAAAATTTGCAAATTTCTGGATGAGGACTATCGTCATACATCTCTTCTGAAGTGGTTGAGGACACTCTGCATTTATGACGATCTGAACATGTGCAAAGTTTGTTCCCAGGGTGCTCAATGAAGTTCAAAGGCAGAGGCATGTTGATGACAGCAGAGAGGTGGTTGAATGAATCACTTCGAATGCAAGTGTTCTTGAGTTTCTGGTAACCTGTGATGAGGGCTGGGTCTACTGTTATGATCTAGAGACCAAGAGACAGAGTGCCCAGTGGAAACACTCTGACTCCCCAAGACCCAAGAAGGCCAGGCAAAGCAGGTCCACTGGGAAGCTCATGATGATCCCATTCTTCGACAGCAAGAGCATCATCTACATCCACTGGGTCCCACACGGCCAGACAGTCAACACAGAGTACTATGTAGAGGTTTTGAGGCAGTTCAGAAAGAGATTTTGTTGTAAGAGACCAGAACTCTTCAAGTCTGTCTGTGGCACCTGCACAGGACAATGTCCTCTGCACCAGGACAATGACACCTGCACCAGGACTCTGCCCCCTGCACCTGGTGACCAACTACTTGGCCGATATGAGGATCAAGACTGTCCCTCATCCTTCTTACAGTCCAACTTAGCCCTATGCAACTTCTGGATGTTCCCAAAGCTGAAGAAGCTCAGAAGTATCCACCTTGAGGATGTGGTGAAGATGAAGGAGGGTGTGACAAGTGCCCTAGCACCTTCACGTTGGAGGACTACAAGGCGGCTTTCCAGAAAGAACACACACTCTTTTGCTGTTACTAAACCATTTCAGGAGTTCATAGCGGAATACTAGTCTAGATCCTTAACTATCACAGAACATTACCCTTATTTATTGGTCTTAGTAAAGGCTATATACAGAACGAAGTTAAGACTCTGTACACCAAGTTCTCTTAACACAGCAGTTTACCTATGGGACAAATATATAGGTTGCTTTTATGGATTTATTTATATAAACCAACAGAATGATTCTTTGCTGCATTGCTGGTCTATGAAATTATCTTTGATATTTTCTTACTGGAATTACAAATGAGGAATTCATTGAAACGGTAAATGGAACCAGTGAAGGGATTAATATCATTTGATAGAAAAAGAAAACAGGTCAACAATAACCACAGCAAAATACAATGGCATTGAAGTTGGAGGATCCTACTTTGAGGTGGACTAGAGTTTTGTGTTGGCCTGAGTTAAATGTTTCTGATAAAAGCCTCAAAACCTCTTGAGTGTGCTGTGTATGTATGTGTGTCTATGGTTAAGTCGACAAAGGTGATTTCTATGTAGTAACATACTGCTAGATATAGTAGCTAAATTATCCTCATATCACACCTTGCTATGTTATGTTACTTTGATACCAGACCTGAGTATGGCTGAGTTCCTCTGTTAGTGTGATAGAGGTTAAAAGATGATGATGGGTGTTCATATGTATGTGTTTGTCTATAGGTACTGAATAGTGTGAATGATTTTTATGTCATTGTATTAATGTGTATATTTCTAAAAATAGTGTTTTCAAAGAATTCCTGTTCTTGATGATTTCCTTTAAATGAAACAGTTCTAGTCCTGTAGAAGCCATTTCTATATTTTATATATATATATATATATATATATATATATGATTGCTAGGCAATGTGTCAGGAAAACCGTGATATTTTCGGGGAGAAGTGTGTCCGTAATGATGATGGTGTACTTGCCATCACTGACGCTGATAAGAAGGTAGCTTGGAAGTGTCACTACGAAAGGTTACTAAATGAGGAGAATAAATGGGAGAAAGACAGTCTCCCCCACATCGATCCAATAGAGACCAGCAGTGCTAGTTGAAGGTAGTATAATAAGTAGGGCAATCAAAGATTGAAGACGGGCAAGGCGGCTGACCCTTCGGAAATAGTTGCTGAAATGCTACAAGGGTAAAGGAGATGCCCTAGATAGGGGAAACTATAGAGGCATTAAATTAATTGATCAGGTCATGAAGGTCACAGAAAAAGTAATAGCGCAACTAATCAGAGAGCGAATTGATCTAGATGAAATGCAGTTCGGGTTTGTGTCAGGTAAAAGTACCACAGACGCTCTTTTCATTGTACGACAACTACAGGAGAAGTATCTAGCTAAAAGTAAACCCCTATACTTAGCTTTTGTTGACTTGGAGAAAGCCTTTGACAGAGTCCCACGCTCCATTATCTTGTGGGCTCTCAGAAAACTAGGTGTTGATGAATGGCTTGTGAGAGCTATACAAGCCTTGTATAAAGAAACAGTCAGTAAGGTTAGAATTAACAACAAATATAGTGAAGAGTTTAGCGTAAAAGTTGGTGTTCATCAGGACTCCGTCCTTAGCCCCCTCCTATTTATTATCGCCCTCCAGGCTATAACAGAGGAGTTCAAGACCGGCTGCGCATGGGAACTTCTATACGCAGATGATCTAACGCTCATAGCTAAATCAATGGCTGAACTAGAGAAGAAATTCCAAACATGGAAGCATGGCCTAGAATCAAAAGGCCTTAAAATTAACTTGTCTAAGACTAAAGTTCTAATATGTAGGAAGGAAAATAGGGCACTGGTCCCATCTGGGAAATGGTCATGCTCAGAGTGTAGGAAAGGAGTAGGCAGAAACTCCATTTTATGTCCCAAATGCAAAGTATGGCTGCATAAAAGATGTAGTGGGATCACAGGTAAGCTAACTAAGAATATAGATTTTATATGTGGCTGGTGCTCTGGTGCAATAAGTAGCAGCAAGTGCCCAGAGAATACTAACTCATTCCATTGCCAAGATGGTTCTATAGAAATAGTGGACACCTTCCGTTACCTGGGTGACAAAATCAGCAGTGGTGGAGGATGCTCTGTAAGTACAGTAGCTAGAGTCAGAACGGGATGGGAAAAGTTCAGAGAGTTTATACCACTATTAGCCGCTAAAGGGTTCTCTCTAAAAATGAAAGGCAGACTGTATGATGCCTGCATAGGAACAGCAATGCTACATGGCAGTGAGACTTGGGCATTGTGTGCAGAGGAGCTACGCAGACTGGAGAGGAACGAAGCTTGCATGCTCCGTTGGGTACACCGAAAACGATAAACGGAAAAAATGGTGAATCCATACGTACATATATATGTGTGCATGTATGTATATAAATATACATACTACTGTACGTCTGTATACATATATGTATGTACGTGTACATACTTATATTTAAGTAACAGCCGTACTAAGAGTGGGAAATGAAATTCCGTTTCATTTTTTCCGTTTATCGTTTTCGGTGTACCCGGCCGATTAACCCACTCGATATGCAAATTGGGCTACTCAGCCGTTAATATGCATAAGGTAAGTATATACGTTCAACAATCTGGCAGGAAGGTATACGTTGCTGACGATAGCTAATAAGCTTGAAACTAGTACAGCGTTCCTTTGTCAGTGTTGAACAAACGAGCAACGATGGTTGCTAGACACTACGGCTTAATACGGGATGTTTGTTTACAAACACACCGAGCATTATAATAAATGTTCGGTGAATCCATACATACATATATATATGTGTGCATGTATGTATATATATATATACATACTACTGTACGTCTGTATACATATATGTATGTGTACATACTTATATATATATATATATATATATATATATATATATATATATATATATATATATATATTGAAATTTCCGTTGGAAACAGAAAAGGTCATAGAAATGAAGAGTGCTCTATGTAAGTATCAGAGCAAAATTTAATGTATAAAAATCAATACAATATAATTACCTCATTACCAGAGGTTTCCCGAATGAGGCGAATACGAAATAAACGACTTCATTCGTTCATCAGACGAGGCAATATAAAACATGGGCAAATACTTAGAAAAACACATCAAGAAAATCAAAAAAAGATATAGATAAATGAAATAGAAATTGAAATATATAAAAATCTATCAAGAAATATAGTTAGGTGTGTGTATATGTATGTATATACGCCCCCAGATGTGCATATATGTATATGTGTACATATACATGTATAGTGAGAAAGTGTGCGTAATTCTAAAATAGGGCAAATGTATCTATATGTCTGTATTATACAAACAGAAATGGTTACATCGTAAATATACGAATATGAAGGCGCACGCATAAAACGCCTGGACACTCGTACGCTTAGGTGCGGAAAGAAAGGAGGTAAGGGAGTGTAATAATTAAAAGAAAAGGGTCAGTCTCGATATATTTATAAAAATATAATAACGATAAATTAGAAAGAAAAAATTAAAGAAAACAACAAAAGGAGGGTATACACATACACAGACACGCGTGTCTCACAAAAGAAATGTAAAAATAATTATGCTTATATAAACACGCGCACTTACACTTCCATACGTTCGAAACGTACATACATACACACACACACACATACCTATACTCACGCATATAAACCTGTTTACATGCCCACGTATGAAACTGAGTAAGTAAAAAAAGGAAGGGGGGGGGAGAAGAAAAAAGGAACAAAACATAAAACCGAGATGTCAAAAACACGGATGTAAAGACACGTACACATACGCATAATATATACATACACACACACACAAACACCTGTACACACACACACATATACACATACATACACACATATACATACACACACATACACACACGCACGCGCGCGCACATACGTAGTCACTCATGTACATATATAAAAAGTATACACACATTAAGGCGTTCAGCCATATTGAAATGTGGATAAATAAGTACAAATATAAAATTTTAAGATATGCTGCGCAAAAATAAAATAAAAATGAAAATATCTGGATTGAAAAACACAAAAGACAAGTGTAATCAGTTAGTGGAGGAAAAAGGGAAGTAAAAGAAGGGGAAGTAAAAAATAGAAAATAGGAAGTGGATCGGAGAATAAGGGGGGGGGGGGAATGTGAAGTAAAAATAAATAAAAGTGAAAATAAATGAAATTATTGACAAGGATAAAAATGAAAGTAAGTCAGAAAGGGTAATTAAAAAGAGAATAATAAGAGTTTAAGGAGGATAAGTATCTGAAAGTGTGTTAAGTTTATATGAGCTGGAAAGCAGGTGTGATTTCATGTGTGGGCAACTGGTGAAAATTTCCGTCTTTGTGTTCAGGCAGGTCTTTGGTGATTTAAGATTTTGCAATATCCAAAATTTTTCATTTATGCAGAGCTTGCATTTTCTTGTTCCTCTAGCATATTTTTTAGATTGGTTCAAAATTGACCAATCTAGTTTATATTGGATGCCTTGGTCTTTCAAATCCCAGATTCTGCTAGCCAGAGCTGTTGTAAATCTTTTTTCTGGATGTCGAAAGGATGCGACATGTGAGTAATAACGCGTTTTGAATCTGTCTTGCGTCATACCCACATATCGTTCACTGGTGGCTGGATGGTTGTTGCTGATGGTTGTCACTTTAGCCGCATATACAATGGCTTTGGTGTTGCATTTACCTTGTAATGGGCATTCACTTTTGATTCTACAGGAGCAAGTTTGATTTTCTCTATATATATAGGATAACAAAATATTGTTATAGCTAATCCAATTAAAGGTTGTGAATACTTCTTATTATGGATAGTCTTAGCGTACGCCATTGTTTGACTCAACAAGAGGTTTACGTAGATGACGAGTTTATGATTTCACTTGTATTCCTATGTAAGTTTATCTTGGAGTAATATAATTGAAAAAGTGGAGAACAACAGGGTCAACATTACAAAAAAGGGGGTTTATTTGAAGTCTAACAATTGTTTCACTGATAGAGATGTCTAAAAAATTGCAGTGAAACAATTGTTAGACTTCAAATAAATCCCCTTTGTTGTACTGTTGACCATGTTATTCTCCATTTTTCAATTATATATATATATATATATAATAATTGTTTCTACTTTTGGCACAAGGCCAGCAATTACCCTGTGCATTACTGGTACTTTATTTTATCAACCCCGTAAGGATGAAAAGCAAAGTAAATCTCGGCGGGATTTGAACTCAGAATGGCAAGGACCGTAACTCTATGCGTCAAAGCATGGCCTCCGACCCTCTACCGATACTTCCAATCCACCGCCTTATATATATATCAATGCCAGGACCGGTTGTATCTCAGCGTACTCAATAGGTAATGTAGGATATATTCCCAGAGTATACACATAGTTATTCGCTTCAATACAACATATGTAAACAGTGCCTATAATAGTTCCCGGACTCGAGTTTAGGCCACACCTAATGCAGCAGTAGGGTGCACTGCACCCTCTGTCTGCATATATTATGCAAGAATGCATAATCGGCATATGTGGCTTCATCAGTGGGTATCGCCTAATCAATAACCAATCGATCGACAGAATCCAAACCCCAGCCCATGCCGGTCATGACTGTTTGTGACGGCCAACACAGTAAAGTGATTAACAACTGGAATCTGATATAATTCTGTCCCTCGACCAGCCACCGATTTACAAACTTTACGTGGTGGCGAGAGATTAGAAAACAAATCTTTTCATTGCCGTCCAAAGCTCTCAGTCAATGTGTCTCAAATACAAATTAATAAGAAGTGAAAAGATGGTTATTAGAAATAGCAGTCCCACATCGATGTATAATAGAATGGTAGCATTCAGCTCATGTCTCAAGGACCCATGGCTAGAGGAAAGTGATAGTAACAATGGTAGGGCCAAGAACCTTTAACGGACATTAAATGCCAGTATCTATTATACAGCGATATATATGTGTATAGTTTCTTCGTGTTGAAAGGATAAATATATGCAGTATTAGTTGTCCAGAACATTATAATTGCCAGCACAAGACAAAGGACCATAAAGTTGACACCTAACAACACCATTTCTTCTCTTAGTACATACTAACCAATACCTTTCAGTGACTATTACTTCTCTTAGTACATACTAACCAATATCTTTCAGTGACTGTTACTTCTCTTAGTACATACTAACCAATATATTTCAGTGACTGTTACTTCTCTTAGTACATACTAACCAATACCTTTCAGTGACTGTTACTTCTCTTAGTACATACTAACCAACACCTTTCAGTGACTGTTACTTCTCTTAGTACATACTAACCAATACCTTTCAGTGACTATTACTTCTCTTAGTGCATACTAACCAATACCTTTCAGTGACTATTACTTCTCTTAGTACATACTAACCAATATCTTTCAGTGACTGTTACTTCTCTTAGTACATACTAACCAATATCTTTCAGTGACTGTTACTTCTCTTAGTACATACTAACCAATACCTTTCAGTGACTGTTACTTCTCTTAGTACATACTAACCAATACCTTTCAGTGACTGTTACTTCTCTTAGTACATACTAACAACACCTTTCAGTGACTGTTACTTCTCTTAGTACATACTAACCAATACCTTTCAGTGACTGTTACTTCTCTTAGTACATACTAACAACACCTTTCAGTGACTGTTACTTCTCTTAGTACATACTAACAACACCTTTCAGTGACTGTTACTTCTCTTAGTACATACTAACCAATACCTTTCAGTGACTGTTACTTCTCTTAGTACATACTAACAACACCTTTCAGTGACTGTTACTTCTCTTAGTACATACTAACCAATACCTTTCAGTGACTGTTACTTCTCTTAGTACATACTAACAACACCTTTCAGTGACTGTTACTTCTCTTAGTACATACTAACCAATACCTTTCAGTGACTGTTACTTCTCTTAGTACATACTAACAACACCTTTCAGTGACTGTTACTTCTCTTAGTACATACTAACAACACCTTTCAGTGACTGTTACTTCTCTTAGTACATACTAACCAATACCTTTCAGTGACTGTTACTTCTCTTAGTACATACTAACAACACCATTTCAGTGACTGTTATTTCTCTTAGTACATACTAACCAATAACTTTCAGTGACTATTACTTCTCTTAGTACATACTAACCAATACCTTTCAGTGACTGTTACTTCTCTTAGTACATACTAACCAATACCTTTCAGTGACTGTTACTTCTCTTAGTACATACTAACTAATACCTTTCAGTGACTATTACTTCTCTTAGTACATACTAACCAATACCTTTCAGTGACTGTTACTTCTCTTAGTACATACTAACCAATATCTTTCAGTGACTGTTACTTCTCTTAGTACATACTAACCAATATCTTTCAGTGACTGTTACTTCTCTTAGTACATACTAACCAATACCTTTCAGTGACTGTTACTTCTCTTAGTACATACTAACAACACCTTTCAGTGACTGTTACTTCTCTTAGTACATACTAACCAATAACTTTCAGTGACTATTACTTCTCTGAGTACATACTAACTAATACCTTTCAGTGACTATTACTTCTCTTAGTACATACTAACCAATATCTTTCAGTAACTGTTACTTCTCTTAGTACATACTAACCAATATCTTTCAGTGACTGTTACTTCTCTTAGTACATACTAACCAATACCTTTCAGTGACTGTTACTTCTCTTAGTACATACTAACAACACCTTTCAGTGACTGTTACTTCTCTTAGTACATACTAACCAATACCTTTCAGTGACTGTTACTTCTCTTAGTACATACTAACAACACCTTTCAGTGACTGTTACTTCTCTTAGTACATACTAACCAATACCTTTCAGTGACTGTTACTTCACTTAGTACATACTAACAACACCTTTCAGTGACTGTTACTTCTCTTAGTACATACTAACAACACCTTTCAGTGACTGTTACTTCTCTTAGTACATACTAACCAATACCTTTCAGTGACTGTTACTTCTCTTAGTACATTCTAACAACACCTTTCAGTGACTGTTAATTCTCTTAGTACATACTAACCAATACCTTTCAGTGACTGTTACTTCTCTTAGTACATACTAACAACACCTTTCAGTGACTGTTACTTCTCTTAGTACATACTAACCAATACCTTTCAGTGACTGTTACTTCTCTTAGTACATAATAACAACACCTTTCAGTGACTGTTACTTCTCTTAGTACATACTAACCAACACCTTTCAGTGACTGTTACATCTCTTAGTACATACTAACCAATACCTTTCAGTGACTGTTACTTCTCTTAGTACATACTAACAACACCATTTCAGTGACTGTTACTTCTCTTAGTACATACTAACCAATACCTTTCAGTGACTGTTACTTCTCTTAGTACATACTAACCGATACCTTTCAGTGACTGTTACTTCTCTTAGTACATACTAACCAATACCTTTCAGTGACTGTTACTTCTCTTAGTACATACTAACCAATACCTTTCAGTGACTGTTACTTCTCTTAGTACATACTAACCAATACCTTTCAGTGACTGTTACTTCTCTTAGTACATACTAACCAATACCTATCAGTGACTGTTACTTCTCTTAGTACATACTAACCAATACCTTTCAGTGACTGTTACTTCTCTTAGTACATACTAACCAATACCTTTCAGTGACTGTTACTTCTCTTAGTACATACTAACCAATACCTTTCAGTGACTGTTACTTCTCTTAGTACATAATAACCAATACCTTTCAGTGACTGTTACTTCTCTTAGTACATACTAACCAATACCTTTCAGTGACTGTTACTTCTCTTAGTACATACTAACCAATACCTATCAGTGACTGTTACTTCTCTTAGTACATACTAACCAATACCTTTCAGTGACTGTTACTTCTCTTAGTACATACTAACCAATACCTTTCAGTGACTGTTACTTCTCTTAGTACATACTAACCAATACCTTTCAGTGACTGTTACTTCTCTTAGTACATACTAACCAATACCTATCAGTGACTGTTACTTCTCTTAGTACATACAAACCAATACCTTTCAGTGACTGTTACTTCTCTTAGTACATACTAACCAATACCTATCAGTGACTGTTACTTCTCTTAGTACATACTAACCAATACCTTTCAGTGACTGTTACTTCTCTTAGTACATACTAACCAATACCTTTCAGTGACTGTTACTTCTCTTAGTACATACTAACCAATACCTTTCAGTGACTGTTACTTCTCTTAGTACATACTAACCAATACCTATCAGTGACTGTTACTTCTCTTAGTACATACTAACCAATATCTCTCAGTGACTATTACTTCTCTTAGTACATACTAACCAATACCTTTCAGTGACTGTTACTTCTCTTAGTACATACTAACCAATACCTTTCAGTGACTGTTACTTCTCTTAGTACATACTAACCAATACCTATCAGTGACTGTTACTTCTCTTAGTACATACTAACCAATATCTCTCAGTGACTGTTACTTCTCTTAGTACATACTAACCAATATCTCTCAGTGACTGTTACTTCTCTTAGTACATACTAACCAATATCTCTCAGTGACTATTACTTCTCTTAGTACATACTAACCAATACCTATCAGTGACTGTTACTTCTCTTAGTACATACTAACCAATACCTTTCAGTGACTGTTACTTCTCTTAGTACATACTAACCAATACCTTTCAGTGACTATTACTTCTCTTAGTACATACTAACCAATATCTCTCAGTGACTATTACTTCTCTTAGTACATACTAACCAATACCTTTCAGTGACTGTTACTTCTCTTAATACATACTAACCAATATCTCTCAGTGACTATTACTTCTCTTAGTACATACTAACCAATACCTTTCAGTGACTGTTACTTCTCTTAGTACATACTAACCAATACCTATCAGTGACTGTTACTTCTCTTAGTACATACTAACCAATACCTTTCAGTGACTGTTACTTCTCTTAGTACATACTAACCAATACCTATCAGTGACTGTTACTTCTCTTAGTACATACTAACCGATACCTTTCAGTGACTGTTACTTCTCTTAGTACATACTAACCAATACCTTTCAGTGACTGTTACTTCTCTTAGTACATACTAACCAATACCTTTCAGTGACTGTTACTTCTCTTAGTACATACTAACCAATACCTTTCAGTGACTGTTACTTCTCTTAGTACATACTAACCAATACCTATCAGTGACTGTTACTTCTCTTAGTACATACTAACCAATACCTTTCAGTGACTGTTACTTCTCTTAGTACATACTAACCAATACCTTTCAGTGACTGTTACTTCTCTTAGTACATACTAACCAATACCTTTCAGTGACTGTTACTTCTCTTAGTACATAATAACCAATACCTTTCAGTGACTGTTACTTCTCTTAGTACATACTAACCAATACCTTTCAGTGACTGTTACTTCTCTTAGTACATACTAACCAATACCTATCAGTGACTGTTACTTCTCTTAGTACATACTAACCAATACCTTTCAGTGACTGTTACTTCTCTTAGTACATACTAACCAATACCTTTCAGTGACTGTTACTTCTCTTAGTACATACTAACCAATACCTTTCAGTGACTGTTACTTCTCTTAGTACATACTAACCAATACCTATCAGTGACTGTTACTTCTCTTAGTACATACTAACCAATACCTTTCAGTGACTGTTACTTCTCTTAGTACATACTAACCAATACCTATCAGTGACTGTTACTTCTCTTAGTACATACTAACCAATACCTTTCAGTGACTGTTACTTCTCTTAGTACATACTAACCAATACCTTTCAGTGACTGTTACTTCTCTTAGTACATACTAACCAATACCTTTCAGTGACTGTTACTTCTCTTAGTACATACTAACCAATACCTATCAGTGACTGTTACTTCTCTTAGTACATACTAACCAATATCTCTCAGTGACTATTACTTCTCTTAGTACATACTAACCAATACCTTTCAGTGACTGTTACTTCTCTTAGTACATACTAACCAATACCTTTCAGTGACTGTTACTTCTCTTAGTACATACTAACCAATACCTATCAGTGACTGTTACTTCTCTTAGTACATACTAACCAATATCTCTCAGTGACTGTTACTTCTCTTAGTACATACTAACCAATATCTCTCAGTGACTGTTACTTCTCTTAGTACATACTAACCAATATCTCTCAGTGACTATTACTTCTCTTAGTACATACTAACCAATACCTATCAGTGACTGTTACTTCTCTTAGTACATACTAACCAATACCTTTCAGTGACTGTTACTTCTCTTAGTACATACTAACCAATACCTTTCAGTGACTATTACTTCTCTTAGTACATACTAACCAATATCTCTCAGTGACTATTACTTCTCTTAGTACATACTAACCAATACCTTTCAGTGACTGTTACTTCTCTTAGTACATACTAACCAATATCTCTCAGTGACTATTACTTCTCTTAGTACATACTAACCAATACCTTTCAGTGACTGTTACTTCTCTTAGTACATACTAACCAATATCTCTCAGTGACTATTACTTCTCTTAGTACATACTAACCAATACCTTTCAGTGACTGTTACTTCTCTTAGTACATACTAACCAATATCTCTCAGTGACTATTACTTCTCTTAGTACATACTAACCAATACCTATCAGTGACTGTTACTTCTCTTAGTACATACTAACCAATACCTTTCAGTGACTGTTACTTCTCTTAGTACATACTAACCAATACCTTTCAGTGACTATTACTTCTCTTAGTACATACTAACCAATATCTCTCAGTGACTATTACTTCTCTTAGTACATACTAACCAATACCTTTCAGTGACTGTTACTTCTCTTAGTACATACTAACCAATACCTTTCAGTGACTGTTACTTCTCTTAGTACATACTAACAACACCTTTCAGTGACTGTTACTTCTCTTAGTACATACTAACCAATACCTTTCAGTGACTGTTACTTCTCTTAGTACATACTAACCAATATCTCTCAGTGACTATTACTTCTCTTAGTACATACTAACCAATATCTCTCAGTGACTATTACTTCTCTTAGTACATACTAACCAATACCTTTCAGTGACTGTTACTTCTCTTAGTACATACTAACCAATATCTCTCAGTGACTATTACTTCTCTTAGTACATACTAACCAATACCTATCAGTGACTGTTACTTCTCTTAGTACATACTAACCAATACCTTTCAGTGTCTGTTACTTCTTTTAGTACATACTAACCAATACCTTTCAGTGACTATTACTTCTCTTAGTACATACTAACCAATATCTCTCAGTGACTATTACTTCTCTTAGTACATACTAACCAATACCTTTCAGTGACTGTTACTTCTCTTAGTACATACTAACCAATACCTTTCAGTGACTGTTACTTCTCTTAGTACATACTAACAACACCTTTCAGTGACTGTTACTTCTCTTAGTACATACTAACCAATACCTTTCAGTGACTGTTACTTCTCTTAGTACATACTAACCAATATCTCTCAGTGACTATTACTTCTCTTAGTACATACTAACCAATATCTCTCAGTGACTATTACTTCTCTTAGTACATACTAACCAATATCTCTCAGTGACTATTACTTCTCTTAGTACATACTAACCAATATCTCTCAGTGACTATTACTTCTCTTAGTACATACTAACCAATACCTTTCAGTGACTGTTACTTCTCTTAGTACATACTAACCAATATCTCTCAGTGACTATTACTTCTCTTAGTACATACTAACCAATATCTCTCAGTGACTATTACTTCTCTTAGTACATACTAACCAATATCTCTCAGTGACTATTACTTCTCTTAGTACATACTAACCAATACCTATCAGTGACTGTTACTTCTCTTAGTACATACTAACCAATACCTTTCAGTGACTGTTACTTCTCTTAGTACATACTAACCAATACCTTTCAGTGACTCTTACTTCTCTTAGTACATACTAACCAATATCTCTCAGTGACTATTACTTCTCTTAGTACATACTAACCAATACCTTTCAGTGACTGTTACTTCTCTTAGTACATACTAACCAATACCTTTCAGTGACTGTTACTTCTCTTAGTACATACTAACAACAGCTTTCAGTGACTGTTACTTCTCTTAGTACATACTAACCAATACCTTTCAGTGACTGTTACTTCTCTTAGTACATACTAACCAATATCTCTCAGTGACTATTACTTCTCTTAGTACATACTAACCAATATCTCTCAGTGACTATTACTTCTCTTAGTACATACTAACCAATATCTCTCAGTGACTATTACTTCTCTTAGTACATACTAACCAATATCTCTCAGTGACTATTACTTCTCTTAGTACATACTAACCAATACCTTTCAGTGACTGTTACTTCTCTTAGTACATACTAACCAATACCTTTCAGTGACTGTTACTTCTCTTAGTACATACTAACCAATACCTTTCAGTGACTGTTACTTCTCTTAGTACATACTAACCAATATCTCTCAGTGACTATTACTTCTCTTAGTACATACTAACCAATATCTCTCAGTGACTATTACTTCTCTTAGTACATACTAACCAATATCTCTCAGTGACTGTTACTTCTCTTAGTACATACTAACAACACCTTTCAGTGACTGTTACTTCTCTTAGTACATACTAACCAATACCTTTCAGTGACTGTTACTTCTCTTAGTACATACTAACCAATATCTCTCAGTGACTATTACTTCTCTTAGTACATACTAACCAATATCTCTCAGTGACTATTACTTCTCTTAGTACATACTAACCAATACCTTTCAGTGACTGTTACTTCTCTTAGTACATACTAACCAATATCTCTCAGTGACTATTACTTCTCTTAGTACATACTAACCAATACCTATCAGTGACTGTTACTTCTCTTAGTACATACTAACCAATACCTTTCAGTGTCTGTTACTTCTTTTAGTACATACTAACCAATACCTTTCAGTGACTATTACTTCTCTTAGTACATACTAACCAATATCTCTCAGTGACTATTACTTCTCTTAGTACATACTAACCAATACCTTTCAGTGACTGTTACTTCTCTTAGTACATACTAACCAATACCTTTCAGTGACTGTTACTTCTCTTAGTACATACTAACAACACCTTTCAGTGACTGTTACTTCTCTTAGTACATACTAACCAATACCTTTCAGTGACTGTTACTTCTCTTAGTACATACTAACCAATATCTCTCAGTGACTATTACTTCTCTTAGTACATACTAACCAATATCTCTCAGTGACTATTACTTCTCTTAGTACATACTAACCAATATCTCTCAGTGACTATTACTTCTCTTAGTACATACTAACCAATATCTCTCAGTGACTATTACTTCTCTTAGTACATACTAACCAATACCTTTCAGTGACTGTTACTTCTCTTAGTACATACTAACCAATATCTCTCAGTGACTATTACTTCTCTTAGTACATACTAACCAATATCTCTCAGTGACTATTACTTCTCTTAGTACATACTAACCAATATCTCTCAGTGACTATTACTTCTCTTAGTACATACTAACCAATACCTATCAGTGACTGTTACTTCTCTTAGTACATACTAACCAATACCTTTCAGTGACTGTTACTTCTCTTAGTACATACTAACCAATACCTTTCAGTGACTATTACTTCTCTTAGTACATACTAACCAATATCTCTCAGTGACTATTACTTCTCTTAGTACATACTAACCAATACCTTTCAGTGACTGTTACTTCTCTTAGTACATACTAACCAATACCTTTCAGTGACTGTTACTTCTCTTAGTACATACTAACAACAGCTTTCAGTGACTGTTACTTCTCTTAGTACATACTAACCAATACCTTTCAGTGACTGTTACTTCTCTTAGTACATACTAACCAATATCTCTCAGTGACTATTACTTCTCTTAGTACATACTAACCAATATCTCTCAGTGACTATTACTTCTCTTAGTACATACTAACCAATATCTCTCAGTGACTATTACTTCTCTTAGTACATACTAACCAATATCTCTCAGTGACTATTACTTCTCTTAGTACATACTAACCAATACCTTTCAGTGACTGTTACTTCTCTTAGTACATACTAACCAATACCTTTCAGTGACTGTTACTTCTCTTAGTACATACTAACCAATACCTTTCAGTGACTGTTACTTCTCTTAGTACATAGTAACCAATATCTCTCAGTGACTATTACTTCTCTTAGTACATACTAACCAATATATCTCAGTGACTATTACTTCTCTTAGTACATACTAACCAATATCTCTCAGTGACTATTACTTCTCTTAGTACATACTAACCAATACCTTTCAGTGACTGTTACTTCTCTTAGTACATACTAACCAATACCTTTCAGTGACTGTTACTTCTCTTAGTACATACTAACCAATACCTTTCAGTGACTGTTACTTCTCTTAGTACATACTAACCAATATCTCTCAGTGACTATTACTTCTCTTAGTACATACTAACCAATATCTCTCAGTGACTATTACTTCTCTTAGTACATACTAACCAATACCTTTCAGTGACTGTTACTTCTCTTAGTACATACTAACCAATACCTTTCAGTGACTGTTACTTCTCTTAGTACATACTAACCAATATCTCTCAGTGACTATTACTTCTCTTAGTACATACTAACCAATATCTCTCAGTGACTATTACTTCTCTTAGTACATACTAACCAATATCTCTCAGTGACTATTACTTCTCTTAGTACATACTAACCAATACCTTTCAGTGACTATTACTTCTCTTAGTACATACTAACCAATACCTTTCAGTGACTGTTACTTCTCTTAGTACATACTAACCAATACCTATCAGTGACTGTTACTTCTCTTAGTACATACTAACCAATACCTTTCAGTGACTGTTACTTCTCTTAGTACATACTAACCAATACCTTTCAGTGACTATTACTTCTCTTAGTACATACTAACCAATATCTCTCAGTGACTATTACTTCTCTTAGTACATACTAACCAATACCTTTCAGTGACTGTTACTTCTCTTAGTACATACTAACCAATACCTTTCAGTGACTGTTACTTCTCTTAGTACATACTAACAACACCTTTCAGTGACTGTTACTTCTCTTAGTACATACTAACCAATACCTTTCAGTGACTGTTACTTCTCTTAGTACATACTAACCAATATCTCTCAGTGACTATTACTTCTCTTAGTACATACTAACCAATATCTCTCAGTGACTATTACTTCTCTTAGTACATACTAACCAATACCTTTCAGTGACTGTTACTTCTCTTAGTACATACTAACCAATATCTCTCAGTGACTATTACTTCTCTTAGTACATACTAACCAATACCTATCAGTGACTGTTACTTCTCTTAGTACATACTAACCAATACCTTTCAGTGACTGTTACTTCTCTTAGTACATACTAACCAATACCTTTCAGTGACTATTACTTCTCTTAGTACATACTAACCAATATCTCTCAGTGACTATTACTTCTCTTAGTACATACTAACCAATACCTTTCAGTGACTGTTACTTCTCTTAGTACATACTAACCAATACCTTTCAGTGACTGTTACTTCTCTTAGTACATACTAACAACACCTTTCAGTGACTGTTACTTCTCTTAGTACATACTAACCAATACCTTTCAGTGACTGTTACTTCTCTTAGTACATACTAACCAATATCTCTCAGTGACTATTACTTCTCTTAGTACATACTAATCAATATCTCTCAGTGACTATTACTTCTCTTAGTACATACTAACCAATATCTCTCAGTGACTATTACTTCTCTTAGTACATACTAACCAATATCTCTCAGTGACTATTACTTCTCTTAGTACATACTAACCAATACCTTTCAGTGACTGTTACTTCTCTTAGTACATACTAACCAATACCTTTCAGTGACTGTTACTTCTCTTAGTACATACTAACCAATATATTTCAGTGACTGTTACTTCTCTTAGTACATACTAACCAATACCTTTCAGTGACTATTACTTCTCTTAGTACATACTAACCAATATCTCTCAGTGACTATTACTTCTCTTAGTACATACTAACCAATACCTTTCAGTGACTGTTACTTCTCTTAGTACATACTAACCAATACCTTTCAGTGACTGTTACTTCTCTTAGTACATACTAACAACACCTTTCAGTGACTGTTACTTCTCTTAGTACATACTAACCAATACCTTTCAGTGACTGTTACTTCTCTTAGTACATACTAACCAATATCTCTCAGTGACTATTACTTCTCTTAGTACATACTAACCAATATCTCTCAGTGACTATTACTTCTCTTAGTACATACTAACCAATACCTTTCAGTGACTGTTACTTCTCTTAGTACATACTAACCAATATCTCTCAGTGACTATTACTTCTCTTAGTACATACTAACCAATACCTATCAGTGACTGTTACTTCTCTTAGTACATACTAACCAATACCTTTCAGTGACTGTTACTTCTCTTAGTACATACTAACCAATACCTTTCAGTGACTATTACTTCTCTTAGTACATACTAACCAATATCTCTCAGTGACTATTACTTCTCTTAGTACATACTAACCAATACCTTTCAGTGACTGTTACTTCTCTTAGTACATACTAACCAATACCTTTCAGTGACTGTTACTTCTCTTAGTACATACTAACAACACCTTTCAGTGACTGTTACTTCTCTTAGTACATACTAACCAATACCTTTCAGTGACTGTTACTTCTCTTAGTACATACTAACCAATATCTCTCAGTGACTATTACTTCTCTTAGTACATACTAACCAATATCTCTCAGTGACTATTACTTCTCTTAGTACATACTAACCAATATCTCTCAGTGACTATTACTTCTCTTAGTACATACTAACCAATATCTCTCAGTGACTATTACTTCTCTTAGTACATACTAACCAATACCTTTCAGTGACTGTTACTTCTCTTCGTACATACTAACCAATATCTCTCAGTGACTATTACTTCTCTTAGTACATACTAACCAATATCTCTCAGTGACTATTACTTCTCTTAGTACATACTAACCAATATCTCTCAGTGACTATTACTTCTCTTAGTACATACTAACCAATACCTATCAGTGACTGTTACTTCTCTTAGTACATACTAACCAATACCTTTCAGTGACTGTTACTTCTCTTAGTACATACTAACCAATACCTTTCAGTGACTATTACTTCTCTTAGTACATACTAACCAATATCTCTCAGTGACTATTACTTCTCTTAGTACATACTAACCAATACCTTTCAGTGACTGTTACTTCTCTTAGTACATACTAACCAATACCTTTCAGTGACTGTTACTTCTCTTAGTACATACTAACAACACCTTTCAGTGACTGTTACTTCTCTTAGTACATACTAACCAATACCTTTCAGTGACTGTTACTTCTCTTAGTACATACTAACCAATATCTGTCAGTGACTATTACTTCTCTTAGTACATACTAACCAATATCTCTCAGTGACTATTACTTCTCTTAGTACATACTAACCAATATCTCTCAGTGACTATTACTTCTCTTAGTACATACTAACCAATATCTCTCAGTGACTATTACTTCTCTTAGTACATACTAACCAATACCTTTCAGTGACTGTTACTTCTCTTAGTACATACTAACCAATACCTTTCAGTGACTGTTACTTCTCTTAGTACATACTAACCAATACCTTTCAGTGACTGTTACTTCTCTTAGTACATACTAACCAATATCTCTCAGTGACTATTACTTCTCTTAGTACATACTAACCAATATCTCTCAGTGACTATTACTTCTCTTAGTACATACTAACCAATATCTCTCAGTGACTATTACTTCTCTTAGTACATACTAACCAATACCTTTCAGTGACTGTTACTTCTCTTAGTACATACTAACCAATACCTTTCAGTGACTGTTACTTCTCTTAGTACATACTAACCAATATCTCTCAGTGACTGTTACTTCTCTTAGTACATACTAACCAATATCTCTCAGTGACTATTACTTCTCTTAGTACATACTAACCAATATCTCTCAGTGACTATTACTTCTCTTAGTACATACTAACCAATATCTCTCAGTGACTATTACTTCTCTTAGTACATACTAACCAATATCTCTCAGTGACTATTACTTCTCTTAGTACATACTAACCAATATCTCTCAGTGACTATTACTTCTCTTAGTACATACTAACCAATATCTCTCAGTGACTATTACTTCTCTTAGTACATACTAAACAATGTTTTGGTCAGAAAAGTGAAGAAAGAAAGAAAACAGAAGGAAAATAACAAAAAATAAATGAAAGTAAAATAATTGTTTCTACTTTAGGCACAAGGCCAGCAATTACTAGTGCATTACTGGTACTTTATTCTATCGACCCCGTAAGGAAGAAAGGCAAAGTCAACCTCAGCGGGATTTGAACTCAGACCGTAAAGGGACGTAACTATGCTGGAAAGCATGGCGTCCGATCCTCTACCAATACTACCAATCCACCACCCTACCATGGCGTCCGATCCTCTACCAATACTACCAATCCACCACCCTACCATGGCGTCCGACCCTCTACCAATACTACCAATCCACCACCCTACCATGGCGTCCGACCCTCTACCAATACTACCAATCCACCACCCTACCATGGCGTCCGATCCTCTACCAATACTACCAATCCACCACCTACCATGGCGTCCGATCCTCTACCAATACTACCAATCCACCACCCTACCATGGTGTCAGACCCTCTACCAATACTGCCTATCCACCACCCTAACATGGTGTCAGACCCTCTACCTATACTACCAATCCACCACCCTAACATGGTGTCAGACCCTCTACCTATACTACCAATCCACCACCCTAACATGGTGTCAGACCCTCTACCAATACTGCCAATCCACCACCTAACATGGTGTCAGACCCTCTACCTATACTACCAATCCACCACCCTAACATGGTGTCAGACCCTCTACCAATACTGCCAATCCACCACCTAACATGGTGTCAGACCCTCTACCTATACTGCCAATCCACAACCCTACCATGGTGTCAGACCCTCTACCAATACTACCAATCCACCACCCTAACATGGTGTCAGACCCTCTACCTATACTACCAATCCACCACCCTAACATGGTGTCAGACCCTCTACCAATACTGCCAATCCACCACCTAACATGGTGTCAGACCCTCTACCTATACTACCAATCCACCACCCTATATGGTGTCAGACCCTCTACCAATACTGCCTATCCACCACCCTAACATGGTGTCAGACCCTCTACCAATAATACCAATCCACCACCCTACCATGGTGTCAGACCCTCTACCAATACTGCCAATCCACCACCCTAACATGGTGTCAGACCCTCTACCAATACTGCCTATCCACCACCCTAACATGGTGTCAGACCCTCTACCAATACTACCAATCCACCACTCTACCATGGTGTCAGACCCTCTACCAATACTACCAATCCACCACCCTAACATGGTGTCAGACCCTCTACCAATACTGCCTATCCACCACCCTAACATGGTGTCAGACCCTCTACCAATACTACCAATCCACCCCCCTAACATGGTGTCAGACCCTCTACCAATACTACCAATCCACCACCCTAACATGGTGTCAGACCCTCTACCTATACTGCCAATCCACCACCCTAACATGGTGTCAGACCCTCTACCTATACTGCCAATCCACCACCCTACCATGGTGTCAGACCCTCTACCTATACTGCCAATCCACCACCCTAACATGGTGTCAGACCCTCTACCTATACTACCAATCCACCACCTAACATGGTGTCAGACCCTCTACCAATAATACCAATCCACCACCTAACATGGTGTCAGACCCTCTACCTATACTACCAATCCACCACCCTAACATGGTGTCAGACCCTCTACCAATAATACCAATCCACCACCTAACATGGTGTCAGACCCTCTACCTATACTACCAATCCACCACCTAACATGGTGTCAGACCCTCTACCAATACTACCAATCCACCACCTAACATGGTGTCAGACCCTCTACCAATACTACCAATCCACCACCCTAACATGGTGTCAGACCCTCTACCTATACTGCCAATCCACCACCTACCATGGCGTCCGATCCTCTACCAATACCGCCAATCCACCGCCAGTCCAATGAAAGTATAATAATAAAAACCAATGATAGTAAATCAATAATTATCGAAGACCTTATTGATCTCATCGGTTTTCCCTTGGCATCAGATAAAAGGGAAACAACAATAAACTGGACTTTAAACTTTTCCAAGATACAATTACATTATTTCAAGTTGAGAGAGAGAGAGAGAGAGAGAGAGAGAGAGAGAGGGAGAGAGAGAGAGAGAGAGAGAGAGAGAGAGAGAGAGAGAGAGAGAGAGAGAGAGAGAGAGAGAGAGAGAGAGAAGGGTGGGAGTGTAAAAGAAAGAGATGTGCTGTATCCTCCTCATCATATCATGATAATAAACTTCATCCTTCCCGACTTTCTCAATATCATCATCATCATTACTTTTT
>OZ024740.1:4079835-4174835 GCA_964016885.1 Eledone cirrhosa
AGAGTCCCGAAAAAAATATACTAATGCTAACTCTAAGGGTACCGCCACGCTACAAAAGTTCTTATACAAGCTACATGAAAGTTCGTACGAAGTAAAAGTAGAATACGGAAAATTAATTCAGAATCCACCCCGCCCAAAAGAAAAGAGAAGAAAGAAATACTGAATAAACGAGAAATTAAAGCAAAAGCCACTAAGAAATAGAAGGCACGGAAAAAAGCTCAGCGGTCGGATAAGGGGGCAAGTATCCGAGGTCTAACACAACTGCTAAAAAAAGCGGAGTCCGCCAAATCTATCATAGACTAGGGGAGGGGTGGGGTACTGAAGCTACAAGGGGCCGAGGGGCTGCCTCGGGTGGGCGAGAAAAAGACGCCGACAAAGAAAAAGAACTGGGGTAGAAGGACTAGGGAGGGATGGGGGGGAAGAAGGAAATATAGAGGAAGCGATAAAAGAATATAAAAGAAGATCTTACGTCTCCCTTGGCAAGCAGGGGTTACCCATTACAAAATCGGCAAGTGGGGTGTTATAGCCCTAGTCTACCCCCCCCCCCGGTCATTATGGAGTTTGAGGGCGAGGTAAGTCCTACGCGATCTGTGTTTACATGCAGTAACCAGTTCATCTTTCTTGTTTAGGAGTTGGTCCGTCGAAAACAGCATTTGTAAAGTTTCCTCCGAGCATAAATTGCACGGACGGCGTCCTCCCGTGTAAGAGTTGGCTCTGGACAGTAATCTCCAAGTGAGATCATAGGTGATGTTGTTGTCCTTGAGGTCCCATATGTGGCCCGAAAGTGTAGTGGCGTGACGCCGGGCCGGGTTTCGGAAGGTATATCTGTGTTGGTATAGCCGGGTCTTGAGGTCACATGCGGTTAATCCTATATAAGCTTTGTTGGAGGTGTCCGTCCTCACGTTGCACTGGTAGATCACATTACGGTCTCTGCATCTGTTGTCGAGGGGGCAAATGGATCTATCAGGACAGTTGCACCTCCTGGTCGGCTCTCCACTGCTATTTAAGTTATTTCTTCCATCGGGGTTGAGTTTTTTGTTGTTGGAGGAGACGATGTTTTGTGCGAAGTTTGGTGTAGTGCTGTAAGAGAGTTTGATGGTATTTTTGTTAATTATGTTGTGGTAGCGGTGTTGTAGTGGGAAGTGTTTTTCAATGAGCCTAAAGAATATTTTCCCGATGGGAGTTGTCACCTCTGCGTTGTGGGGAGGATTGAACCATGTTACATTGCGTGAGCGGCGGTGTCGCCTGCTGGTTCCGCTAATGGGAGCTGGACAGTAGGATATTTCCTCCCGGAAACCACTCCGCTTGAGGGCCTGGTTGTAATAAGGCGCATCTTCATCGAATATCTGCTCATTAGTTGACAAACGGGATATGCGGGGGGAGATGTTTTTGACCAGGTTGTTGGTGATGTTCCTAGGATGGTTTGTTCGGCGGTGGATGTAGTGCAGGTTGTCATTAGTTTTCCTGTATGGGTAGTACAGGTCGTTATCGAGGTCGAGGGTAACGTCCAGGAAGTTTACTCGGGTCAGGGACGTTTGTAGGGTCATTTTAAATCCCCAGTCGCGGAAGAAGCTGATTAATTGTTTACGGACCCGATCTGTACTACTGGGGTTGTACCCTTTAAGGGTAAGGAGCCCATCATCACGGTACAATCCACCACCGAATGCAGGAAACATATCGGTGAGTTTGGCTATTAGGAATAATCCTATAAGATCTGTGACCTCCGCCGAATCCGTAGCGCCCATGCTGACGTCGATGGGTGAGTCGGGAGCTCTTTTTATCCATTTGGAGTTGTCAAAGAGTAAGACTGTCTTCCTGGCGTGGAGGATGATTTTTCTTTCCTGGTCGGTGATGGGCACAAGTGCTTCGGCGAAGTCCAGGGCAGCAGTAAGTAGCGGTAAGGTGATTGAAGCATAGTAGCTCTCTATGTCAAACTGGATGAATTTAGTGTCTCGTTTATCCTCCATATTGCTGAACCATGAGATTACTTCCTGGGTGTTGATCCATAGGCTAAGTCGGGCGTGTTGCTTGACTTTTGGTATCACGCGGTCTAGGATTTTTTTGCTGATTCTCCCTATGTCGGACTTCGTTGGGTTAATAAGCCTGATAGAGGGTTTACGGTCGAAATCTGATTTGTGGTCCTTCAGTGTGAAGTAGGGTGTCCGTGGGTCTAGGAGTTCCGTGCGGTCGGCGACCCCGAGGCTGGAGGTAATTTGTTGTCCATCTCGATTTATGTCCTCGATGCATGAGTGGTTGGCCTTTTTACAGGTGGAGTCTAGGCTGCTCCTGATCAGTGTGTGGTATCTGTTAGGGTTGACAAAGTATAGGTTCCCAGTTTTATCCGAATGCACCATGATGTCATTGGTGTTATCATACTCTGTTAAGTTGCTACGGAGTTTTTGTAGGAATCGGTTGTGTCTGGGTTTGAATTTAATGTTCTTGACCAGTTGGAAGAAGTCATTCTCGAAGGGTGAGAGCAAAGGGTTCGGGTGGAGGGTGGGGGATTTGTAGGTAATAAATCCGAATCTCTCCTTGGTGCCGAAGTCCTGATTGTCGCAATATCTGTCGTAGAAAAAAGTTCTCCATCTAAGTCTTTTCGCAAATAGATCGATTTTTGCGTGAGCATCCGAAGGTAAAGTTTTTTCGGTGGGATTGGGATGTTCTTGCTAGAGAAGTCGATGTTGTGTTTTCGCATGGTGCGGGTGAAAGAAATTGAGCTTAGCGGAAAAGTCTGGATACGGCGTGGTAGGGTCGGAAAGAGCTACACAACATAATTAACAAAAATACCATCAAACTCTCTTACAGCACTACACCAAACTTCGCACAAAACATCGTCTCCTCCAACAACAAAAAACTCAACCCCGATGGAAGAAATAACCTAAATAGCAGTGGAGAGCCGACCAGGAGGTGCAACTGTCCTGATAGATCCATTTGCCCCCTCGACAACAGATGCAGAGACCGTAATGTGATCTACCAGTGCAACGTGAGGACGGACACCTCCAACAAAGCTTATATAGGATTAACCGCATGTGACCTCAAGACCCGGCTATACCAACACAGATATACCTTCCGAAACCCGGCCCGGCGTCACGCCACTACACTTTCGGGCCACATATGGGACCTCAAGGACAACAACATCACCTATGATCTCACTTGGAGATTACTGTCCAGAGCCAACTCTTACACGGGAGGACGCCGTCCGTGCAATTTATGCTCGGAGGAAACTTTACAAATGCTGTTTTCGACGGACCAACTCCTAAACAAGAAAGATGAACTGGTTACTGCATGTAAACACAGATCGCGTAGGACTTACCTCGCCCTCAAACTCCATAATGACCGGGGGGGGGTTGACTAGGGCTATAACACCCCACTTGCCGATTTTGTAATGGGTAACCCCTGCTTGCCAAGGGAGACGTAAGATCTTCTTTTATATTCTTTTATCGCTTCCTCTATATTTCCTTCTCCCCCTTCCTCCCTCCCTAGTCCTTCTACCCCAGTTCTTTTTCTTTGTCGGCGTCTTTTTCTCGCCCACCCGAGGCAGCCCCTCGGCCCCTTGTAGCTTCAGTACCCCCACCCCTCCCCTAGTCTATGATAGATTTGGCGGACTCCGCTTTTTTTAGCAGTTGTGTTAGACCTCGGATACTTGCCCCCTTATCCGACCGCTGAGCTTTTTTCCGTGCCTTCTATTTCTTAGTGGCTTTTGCTTTAATTTCTCGTTTATTCAGTATTTCTTTCTTCTCTTTTCTTTTGGGCGGGGTGGATTCTGAATTAATTTTCCGTATTCTACTTTTACTTCGTACGAACTTTCATGTAGCTTGTATAAGAACTTTTGTAGCGTGGCGGTACCCTTAGAGTTAGCATTAGTATATTTTTTTCGGGACTCTGAATTATTATTTCGTACTAGTTTACTTTTCTGCATTGGGTGGTTGCTGGCCTTGTGCCTGGGGTAGAAACCTTTATTAATTATTTCGTGGTAGTTTCTTTAGTATTTTGCCTTTGCCCCCCCCCCCCCCCCACCCCTTTGTTGACCCGTCACCGTATGATATACGTACTTATACCTCTTAAAAGGGTCCTTTCCTATCCCGTCCCACCTAGTTTATTTATTTATTATATTTTTTTATTTTCTTATTTATTTTCTTATTTATTTATTTATTTATTTATTTATTTATTTAGCCTACCAATAGCGAGATACTTAGGTCGTAGAAATTGCTTATTTTTTTCTTTACATTTATTCGCTTTTTATCACTCTCAGTATTTTTTTAAATATAATTTTACCCAACATTGTTCTACTTACCGTTTCGACTTCCCCCCCCCCCCCCTCCTTAGTATCTTCTCTGACCTCACGCCCAGCTGTAGCCGGCACTACCAACGCATGAATGGGTCTACTCCACCCCCTCCCCTTTTTCTCCTACTGGCAGGTTTAGCTACCCCTTCCCCCCCAAATCTGCCATCACAGAATTACTACTAACTTGTGACCAATCCTTGTGACAATCACTTTGACCATATATGGAATTACCCCTTGAGAAGCTCGGCTATTTAAATACCAGGATAAATTTTCATTTAGTCCAGAATTAGCCGTCGAAACGGCTTGAGCTCAGCCGTCGGGTTCTTACTGGTTCATATATATATATATATATATATATATATGTATATATATATACATATACATATATATATATATATATATATATATATATATATATATATAATATATACGCACATGGCTTAGTGGTTAGAGCATTGGCCTTGCAATCGAAAGGTTGTGAGTTCAATTTTCAGACCGGGTGATGTGTTGTTTCCTTGAGCAAGACACTTTATTTCACATTGCTCCAGTTTACTCAGCTGTAGAAATGAGATGATAAGGACTGGGGTCCCTATCATTCCACTGCAAAGTGGACATGTAGGCACCATGGAAAAAAAGCACCCAGCACTCACTGTAAATGAGGTTGGTGTTAGGAGAGGCATCCAGCTGTAGAAATCAAGCCAGAATCAGTGCCAGTCCCACCCTTGCAAGCAGGGAAAAGCGTGCGTAAAATGATGATGATGATGATGATGATGATGATGATATATATATATATATATATATATATATATATATACTAGCTGAGGTACCCAGCTTCGCCAGGGTTAACAAATGATAAGAGAAGACCGGCAGAAGAGAAAACGTCTGTATTGAATGCATTGTCTTGTTTACAGTGTGTGTGTATATTTCTGTGTGTTTGTGTGTATATATATATATGTGTGTGTGAGTGTTTGTGTGTGTATGTGTATATATATGTGTGTGTGTGTGTGCATGTGCGTGTTTAAACCACCGTTGGAATCGGAGACATAGGCCGCAGAGAATCCTTTATGGTTGATTCCCAACCTGTTAGAAATAGCAGTCAGGTTGGTTAGCATACGTGGTATGTCTTTCTTCTTCTTTGGTGTTATAAAATTAGTATCAATAAACTTTCCTGGATACACTCTTATCCCAATCCTGTACATACTTTGCGATTGTCATTTTGGATTTTTCGCGTGATATGCAAAGGAACCAACCAACAAACATCTCTCTTTTATATCTCTTTTATTTGTTCATTCAAAATATTTTTCAGCTAATTCTGTCGTACAATATACATCAGCAATCGTTATCTAATGTTTAAAACATGTGAATAGCTGCGATATATGCATCATATCAATCAAAAACGATATGAGAATTGAATAAAGCGCCAGTAAGGTTGCTAAGAACCTGCAGATAGAAATGTTAAACATTTGGCTTGGGTAAACTTTAAGATGTTCTTTTGTAGGTTTCTTTTCTCAGCCAGTACGTTAAAGAAAATTGATAGTTACAACAATAAAGGTTGAACAGAGAACAAATTTTTTTAAAAACTTGAACAGAGAACAAATTTTTTTAAAAACTTGAACAGAGAACAAATTTTTTTTAAAACTTTACAATAATTTATACAACCATAATGGAAATTCCAAGTAACAGAAAATACATAAATTACATTGTTAGAGCCTCAGAGTATACAATATTTTTTGTTCGGCCCTCAAGAGCAAAGATGCAGAGATTGTTTGGCGAGCTCACCATAGAGCATCCTACATACAATTGACCATGGTTTTCCCAGATGAAGGACAGCCAATTTTAGGGTTTGACCCAGATCTTTGTTGATGGTAATTGCGAAGCATAATCTCTCTGTTTCTCTAGTAACATTTTTTCTTCTGGAAAATCTGATCTTGCGGCCAGGCTAGGACTTTTGGGGAGGCATATCGGCAGTAACAATGACAATAAACCGTTTGTGCTTTCGTGAAATAAATACGTTTGTTTATATTTTGTTTTTGTGTATGCAAAAATATCTGTACACGAATATATAATTATATATATATATATATATATATATATATATATATATATATATATTAAAATAACAGATTAATGTTTAAGCAAAGAATCACTACTTTCATCCTTAACGGGATCTTCTGAAACTAAAAAAATCAATATTTGAACACAGAAGTAAATATTTCGAAAAACGTTGCAACCCCAAAAAAACAGGAAGATGATACTTTGGTTCGTGAAGACGTTAGGAATGTTGTATAACCGGAAGTGTTGACATTTGAAAATTTTAAAGAAATGAATATTTAATGAATATTTAAATAATGTCTTTAATCTTTTGACAAAATTCAGTTTTCTTACTTGGAAAAGTTACATCTATGGTGCAAATTTGGTGCCGCTTGGTCCAGCCGTTGGCGGAAAGTGTGTTACTTACATACGGCCGTTAGCTTTATAGTATAGATATATAATATATATAATATATATAATATATACATAGTTACTTGATGCCTTTGACAATAAGGAAGAGCAATTAGAGACGTGCAATATAGAGGAACAGTGGCAATTCTTGAAAGTGAGCCTGCTGAAAGCGACGGATGAAATCTGTGGCTGGAGCAGACCTATTGGCAGGAGGAGAATAACTTGGTGGTGGAACAGTAAGGTGGAAGAGACAATCAAGGCCAAAAAGCAGGCTTGGAAAGTATGGCAGGATGGGGGAAGTAGAGAACACTATCAAGTGGCCAGGAGAGAATCTAGGAGACAAGAAAAAGGGCAACAGAGGATAGGAAGTTCAAGCATGTTCTAAAACGTGAGGACCAAAAACGTGAGGTGTTCAAGATTGCTAGACAATGTGTCAAGGAAAACCATGATATTGTTGGGGAGAAGTATGTTCTTAATGATAATCTCGTAGTGACACTTCCAAGCTACCTTCTTATCAGTGTCAGCCCTCACTGATACTGATAAGAGGGTAGCTACGAGAGACTATTAAATGAGGAGAATAAATGGGAAAAAGACAGTCTGCTCCACATCGATCCAATAGAAGGACCAGTGGTGCAAGTTGAAGGTAGTATAATAAGTAAGGCAATCAAAGGTATGAAGACAGGCAAAGCAGCTGGGCCTTCGGAGATAGTTGCTGAGATGTTGAAGGCATCTGGAATGGTGGGACACACTATGGTCAGCCGGATAGTTAACCAAGTAATACAGAATGGGATCATACCAAATGACTGGCATCATCATTAACTGCTAGTAGGGTAAAAGGGATGTTCTAGATAGGGGAAACTACAGAGGCATTAAGCTAGTTGACCAGGTCATGAAGGTCACAGAAAGAGTTATAGCGAAACTAATCAGACAGCGAATTGATCTAGATGAAATGCAGTTCGGGTTTGTGTCAGGTAAAAGTACCACAGACGCTCTTTTCCTTGTACAACTGCAGGAGAAGTACCTAGCTAAAAGTAAACCCCTCTATTTAGCTTTTGTAGACCTGGAGAAAGCCTTTGACTGAGTCCCCCGCGCCATTATCTAGTGGGCCCTTAGAAAACTAGGAGTCGATGAATGGCTTGTGAGAGCTATACAAACTATGTATAAAGAAACAGATAGTAAGGTTAGAATTAACAATGAATATTGTAAGAATTTAGTGTAAAAGTTGGTGTTCATTAGGGCTCCGTTCTTAGCCCCCTACTATTTATTATTGCCCTTCAGGCTATAATAGAAGAGTTCAAGACCGGCTGCCCATGGAAACTCCTATATGCAGATGATCTAACTCTCATAGCTGAATCTATGGCTGAACTAGAGAAGAAATTCCAAACATGGAAGCATGGCCTAGAATCAAAAGGCCTTAAAGTTAACTTGTCTAAGACTAAAGTTCTAGTTTGTAGAAAGGAAAATAAGGCACAGGTGCCCTCTGGGAAATGGCCATGCTCAGTGTGTAGGAAAGTTGTAGGTAGAAATTCCATTTTATGTCCCAAATGCAAACTATGGGTACATAAAAGATGTAGTGGGATCACAGGAAACTATCTAAGAATGTAGATTTTATATGTGGCCGATGCTCAGGTGAAATAAGTAGCAAGTGCCCACAGGATACTAGCTCCTTCTATTGTCCAGATGGTTCTATAGAAATAGTGGACACTTTCCGTTACCTGGGTGACAAAATCAGCAGTGGTGGAGGGTGCTCTGAAAGTACAGTAGCCAGAGTCAGAACGGGATGGAAAAAGTTCAGAGAGCTTATACCGCTGTTGGCCACAAAAGGTTTCTCTCTAAAGATGAAATACAGATTGTATGATGCCTGTAAATGAACAGAAATGCTACATGTCAGTGAGACATGGGCATTGTGTGCAGAGGACCTGCGCAGACTGGAAAGGAACGAAGCTTGCATGCTCCGTTGGATGTGTAATAGTAATATACGTGAACAGCAAAGCATAAATGAACTGAGAAATTAGGAATAAGAGGGATCAGATGCTGTTTACTTGAGAGAAGACTACGTTGGTATGGTCACGTGATGCGCATGAAAGATGACAGCTGTATAAAAAAAGTGCAGGGTGATCAAAATTGATGGAAGTTACGGATTAGGTAGACCCAGAAAAACCTGGGACGATTTGATAAATTCCGACCTTACACACTTGCACCTCTCTAAGACAATGTCACTGGACCGAGATCTTTGGCGCTACGTAGTAATACAGAAGACCCGCCTTGCCTAAGTACAAAGCGAAACCTACAGTCAGTAGGCACCTCTTAACCTCTTAAATATACACTCCCATCCCTCCCACTCCCACCAACACCACCCTCTCTCTATAAAGTAGGTACCACAACATCCAGTCCAAATAAATGAGATAATGAGATCAAGATCGTGTAGGTGTCACAACAAAAAAAACACACAGTCCACGCTGTAATGTGGCCGTGTAGGTAACACGGTAAAATGTTCCCAGTCCACACTGTAAATGTGGTTGGTGTTAGGAAGGGCATCGAGCCATAGAAAACCTGCCAGATAGTCCTATATGAGCGAAACACGGTCACCCGACCAACCTTGCCTCAAGTGGGACAACTTCCGTCTAACCCATGCTAGCGTAGAAGATAGACGATAAACGATGATGATGATGATGATGATGATATAGTTATATTTGTGGATGGTAATGGGGAGTGGCAGTGTTATAATAAAATGCTCCCACTATCTGCTGTAAAGTGGTTGCCATAAGGGGGGGCATGAAGCCATAGAAACCATGCCAAAATTGGAGCATTTGAGCATGACATGTTTTACCTCAGTACTTGACAGACCATTTAACCCATGGAACATAGAAAATAGGATAATGATGATTATATATGATATATAGGGCGGTGGATTGGCAGTATCAGTAGAGGGTCGGGTGCCATGCTTTGCAGCATAGAGTTACGTCCTTTACAGTCTCAGTTCAAATCCCACCGAGGTTAACTTTGCCTTTCATCCTTATGGAGGTCGATAAAATAAAGTACCAGTAAAACACTGGAATAATTGCTGGTCTTGTGCCAAATGTAGAAACAATTATATATATCGATAGTTATAGCTCTGATTTATCTGAATTATTGAGCCCTCTGCCGCTCATTTCGAATTTTGTTTATCGTGAACTCGTGCGCCGATTTTTCGATACTCGATTATTCTACTATATATATATATATATATATAGTAGATGAATAAAAGTGGATATGACAGCCATCTTGTCTGATGATTGTGTGTGATGATTGTGTCTGATGATTGTGTCTGATGATTGTGTCTGATGATTGTGTCTGATGATTGTGTCTGACGATTGTGTCTGACGATTGTGTCTGATGATTGTGTCTGATGATTGTGTCTGATGATTGTGTCTGATGATTGTGTCTGATGATTGTGTCTGATGATTGTGTCTGATGATTGTGTCTGACGATTGTGTCTGACGATTGTGTCTGATGATTGTGTCTGATGATTGTGTCTGATGATTGTGTCTGATGATTGTGTCTGATGATTGTGTCTGATGATTGTGTGTGCAGGTGAAACTTCAGAGTAACAACATTCAGTGCTCAGCCATAATAAATGGATATAAAACCTACTCCAGTATTGAGAACTCCTTTCTCTCATCCATTCACTATATATGGCTAGACATATACACATGTATACATACATACACATATGTACATACACACACACACATATATACATATATACATACATACACATACATATATATACATACATACATACATAAATATATTCATACATGCATATATACATGCACACACACACATACATAGATACATTGGTACATACATAGATACACACATACATACATGCTCATACATAGATACACACATATACATACATACATTCATACATACGTAGATACACACATATACATACATGCCCATACATAGATACACACATATACATACATACATTCATACATACATTCATACATACATAGATACACACATATATATACATGCCCATACATATACACATACAGATAGAGAAAATAGGTTAGGTTAAATAGATATAGAATATATGATCAGGTAATATGAGAATGCTTTCTGTTGGTTCCAGCAGTTACTAATGAATTAGATAATGAATAAGATAAGGATTAGAGAGAATTAATTCTGTTAGGGGAGCCCACCATCTGCACCCCACCCCACCCCCACCCATAATAATCATTTCGGCAACTAACAACAATAGTACATATTTTCTATTTTATCTCAATATATTATACAAACATAACCTACAACCTCTGCTGGTTACTGAAATCCCCAAGTTCACTAAGACATACATGCCTAACACAAACACTACATTAAAACACACATTCTATATTATCATCATCATCATCATCATCATCATTTAGTGTCATTTTACAATGATGGCATGGGTTATATGGGTTGTACACATCGGGAGATAAGTCTGGCTAGAGTTTGTCATTCTGTACCTGGATCCAACGGGGACTGTCAATTTGTATATATATATATATATATATATATATATATATATATATATATATATATATATATATATAAAGAAAAAGAAATGAAATCGAAAATGCAACTGGAGTCTTATTTTTTTTTTAAATATATATATTTATTTGGTTCCTTTACCGGTTTCGCAGTTCTTCTGCTTTTCAAAAGGTGAGTTGAGATGGAGGGTCTGTGGTTTTTCTCACATCTGAGAAAAACCACAGACCCTCCAACTCAACTCACCTTTTGAAAAGCAGAAGAACTGCGAAACCGGTAAAGGAACCAAATAAATATATATATTTAAAAAAAAAATAAGACTCCAGTTGCATTTTCGATTTCATCTCTTTTTCTTTATACTTTCACTCGTGTAGGACACCTCGGTTATTTTTCATTTTGTAAAAAAAAACCTCACTTTCTAATATATATATATATATATCATAAAACATGTCTATAGAATCACAAGATAAAATATATACCATTTCCTCTCCCAATTGGCATAATTAACTATATAAAAAATCGAATCGACCAGGCTATAAGAATGAGGCTTCTATGAAGAAATCTCCAATAAATAACAGAAACTAGCCCTTCGCGTCGGCCGCAACGGAATATTTATCGAATATTTCGACAGCGTAATCGCCCAGATACAGTCAACCAAACAGAATTAGGTGTAAAATAATATATATTTTACACCTATATATATATATATTATATATATATATATATATATAATATATATATATATATATATATATATATATTATATATATATATATATATATATATATATATATATATATATATATATATATATATATATCAGGTCATATACTTATGTCAGGTCACCAGTTGGTGCAACTGGTAACATGTATCCCAGTACAACCTGTCTCATGATCGGGTCGTTGGCGACTAAACTGGCAACCCCGCCAAGGTTTCTTGGTGAGGAGGGTGACTTTGGACATCCTGCAGGACTAAAAACAAAACCTGTCAAAGTGCAAAGGAGCTCTTAAGAGTCAATGGCCATCCAAAATCACCGGGAGAGATGACCCCTTAGCCTTTGTCAAGGCAGAATTCTAGGAGAAGGAAAACTCTGATATAACACCTGCAACTCTGATGGTATCCAATGATGTTGACTTGTTATTCTTTTTGGTAAATATCATCTTGGTTAAGAGAGTGGGACTGGCTTTGCGCAGTGCCTTTGCTCACTATAAAAGCTTCATGGCAGAGGCATTGCTTTACATCTGGAGATCTCTCTGCACTTGTCGTCACATGGTACCATGGGCCCAGCACTAAGTGTCAATAATTGTCACAAGTGCAGTGTTTGTAGCAGAGTTTTCAAGTCGCTGGCTGGACTAAAACGTCACACTCGTTCAGCACATCGGTAGGGGTTCTCCTACATGGATATAAAGTAGTGGCCGTACTCGAAAACGAGTTGGCAGCCACCATATATATATATATATATATATATATATATATATATATATATATATATATATATTGTTATACTTTGGGAGGGTCATGTTGCCAATAAGAAACACACGCACCAGTTGCTTTCACTTCAATTTATTATAATAAATTTATAAATTTAGGAATTTATAAATTTACATGTTACTGGTTGGTTGTTTGTTCTATGTGCGTATGTGTTTTCATTTTGTCCTTAATTGTAAGTTGTCATGTTGCTGTTCCATTCATGTTTTCTATTTTTTCTATTTAATTTTGGTTGGAGTTCATTTATGTTTATTGCCTCTGTGATTTGTCTAAACATTGCGTCTTTTCTGTGTGTAGATTCTGTTTTTATTTCTATGTTCTCTAATTTACCCTTATGTTCTATTTTAGCATGTTGGTAGAGTACAGATGATTCTTTACTATCTTGAAGGTCTCGCCAGTGTTCATTTATCCGTTCCCCTATACTACGAGCTGTCTCACCTATGTACACTATATTTTTATCTCTACATTGTCCTTCAGTACATCTTATGCTATATACTACATTTCTAGTTTTACAGTTAATATGGGGGCTTAATTTACAGATTATACATTTCTTATCTATACAAAGACCTCCCTGTATTAACTGTAAAACTAGAAATGTAGTATATAGCATAAGATGTACTGAAGGACAATGTAGAGATAAAAATATAGTGTACATAGGTTTGACAGCTCATAGTATAGGGGAACGGATAAATGAACACTGGCGAGACCTTCAAGATAGTAAAGAATCATATGTACTCTACCAACATGCTAAAATAGAACATAAGGGTAAATTAGATAACATAGAAATAAAAATAGAATCTACACACAGAAAAGACGCAATGTTTAGACAAATCACAGAGGCAATAAACATAAATGAACTCCAACCAAAATTGAATAGAACACATGAGTGGAACAGTAACATCACAACTTACAATTAAGGACAAAATGAAAACATATACGCACATAGAACAACCAACCAACCAGTAACATGTAAATAAACAAATAAATAAACGAATATAAACACACACAGACACCCGGATGTAACACATGCGCAAACTAAGCACACAGCACACAGAAAAACAAGATGGCGTAGGACAGAACAAAGGAGAGGCACAAAAACAAAGAAAAGAATCCCCAGTCACTGAAGAGGTCACAGAATGTGTGACGAAAGAACTTTGACAATATATAAACAATCATCTGGTTGTGGAACCAACCAACCAACCGGAAATTTATAAATTCCTAAATTTATAAATTTATTATAATAAATTGAAGTGAAAGTAACTGGTGCACGTGTTTCTTATTGGCAACATGACCCTCCCAAAGTATAACAATATCGGTTTCAACACACGTTTTCAGATAAAGAATCTTGCTAAACAAATTCAGAAACGAAATATATATATATATATATATATATATACATATATTTACATGTATATATATATACATATAGGGCGGTGCCCCATCATGGCCTCAGCTGGATGGCTGGAACAGGTAAAAGAGTAAAATATATATATATATATATATATATATATATATATATATATATATATATATATCTAGGGCGGGTAAAATTCCCGAGATCCATGGGTGAGTTCTCTCCAGCGGTCTCTGTCCCTCATTATCGCTGCCATGTCCTGCGTCTCCAACCGTCCAGTGTCTGTCCTTAGAGCATCAACATACGTTAACCTTGGTCTTCCACTTCCAGTGTGTCCATGTAGGGGCTCCCACAGGAGCACTGAGTGCAATGTCAACTCTGGATGTCGGTGAGCATGTCCAGCTAACCTCAGTCTCCTCTGTGTCACTTTTGAGCTGACTTTTGGGAGGCTCCCATACAGCTCTGAGTTTTTCATCCTCAGTGTATACTGATTAATGTTCAGAGCCATCCTCAGCATTCTCGAGTAGCACCCATCCACCATCTGAGTGAGTTTCTTGGTCAGTGTCCAAGTCTCAGACCCATACAGCAGCACAGACTCCACTACAGCAATGAAGAGGCGGATTTTCAGGTCTTTACAGAGGTCCGACTTCCACACCGATCTCAAGCTGTGGCACGCCGCCCAGGCTTTGCTCTTCCTCTCAACCACATCATCTTCCGTATTCCCAATCTTTGCTCCCAAATACAGGAAGTCCTCAACCAATTCTAGCAGCTTCCTGCCTACATTAGTGATTCCCTCTGGCTTCTCAACATTCTCTACCAGATATTTTGTTTTAGTCTCATTCTCAGCCAATATCTCAAAGAACTCTGTCATCCCAACAGGTGTAATGACTTGGGCTTTGGTGTTGGTGTAGAGCAGTGATATCAGGTCCACTATCTTCTTTGGGATTCCATAAGCCTGTAAGATCTTAATATATATATATATATATATATATAATCAATGATATTAAATAAATGGAAACTATATTTATAAAACCATATTTATTCTATTTTATATATTTCAAGGGTACCAAAAACTTTTGGTACGCTATCATCAGATAAAATACAAAATGTTTTATAAATATTTGACATGACCAAGGATGATATACCTTAACGGTTCAAGTTATCCCTGGAAAGGGAAGGGAAGAGAGAAGAAAAGTCAGATATTTAAAATTATTAATATGAATATGCAAATGATGTGTATATTAAAGGGCTGAAAAAACGTTATTTTAGACGCTATGGAAAATTTAAATATTTATGATAAGGAAGGAAGAGAAAGAGAAAAGAATAACGTTAATTGGGGGGGGGGGGTTACCTATATTATGAGTTATAAAATTATATGAAGAATTATGGTTGTAAATATTTTTATCTTATTACATTAGGATAGGTTATCATCATCATTTTACGTCCGCTTTTTCCTTGCTTGCAAGGGTGGGATGGGAACTGATTCTGGTTTGATTTCTACAGCTGGATGCCCTTCCTAACACCAACCTCATTTACAGTGAGTGCTGGGTGCTTTTTTGCCGTGGCACCTCCACGACCACTTTGCAGTAAACTGGAGTAATGTGAAATAAAGTGTCTTGCTCAAGGAAACAACACATCACCCGGTCTGAGAATTGAACTCACAACCTTTCGATTGCAAGGCCAATGCTCTCACCAGTAAGCCATGTGTCTCCACATATGTATATAAATATCTCTATATATATTAATAAGTTGTGTATGCATTGATTGTTTATATAAACAAATATGAGTTACGAAGGATGTTGAAAATTTTATTTTCAAATTGTGAGATTAGAATAATTTGTGGATTCAAAAATGTTCAACATTGAGAATGTTTTCATAATATTGTTAATTTAACGAAGCTATATAAATTATCAAACTAAAATTGTTAAAGAAGAAGGAAAAGGAAGGCCACTTAACGTTAATTTAGGGAAAATATATTCAGACATTTGTCTATATATCATATGGAGAATTATTTATCTTATTATAATAATATATAAATATCTATAAAGTAATAATAATAAATTTGAAGACTAAAATCCAAAGAGGGTTCGATAAGGATAAATATATATCAAATATATAAGAACCGTAGAGCAAATATTTATTAAAATAACAGATTAAAGTTTAAGCAAAGAATCGCTGCTTTCACCCTTAACGGGATCTTCTGCGATTATTTGCTTAAACTTTAATCTGTTATTTTAATAAATATCTATATATATTTTAATAATAGCATATGTGTTTTTTTTTATTAAAAGGATAGTTTGTTTATAATATGAGTTACGAGGGATGTTGATTCATAAATAAATATATAAATAAATAAATAGGTGTTTGTTCCTAATATAAGTTCCTAGGGATGTTGATTTTATGTAAATAAATAGGTAGTTACAATTTATAAGGTTAAATTAAAAATTTTTATGATTGAAAGAAGGAAAGATAACTCCAATTTTTTTATTAAAGGCTAGTGTGGGATTAATTATTTATTCTAAAGAAATATGAATATTTAAACATCATCCTGAATAGGATACATTTTACTAAAAACAGTTAATGTCTATTAATCTACATTTAAAAATTAGATTTAGAGGGTGTCATTAGAAAAATAAAAAATTAAGAAAAAAGAATTAAAGAATTTAAAAGAATTAAAATTAAAATTAGAATTATATAGAGTACATAATGTAGAAGTACATAAATATATATAAATATATATACATACACACGTATATTATAAGAAATTTTAAAGATATTATGATTTAGAGATATTAATATATTAAAAGTATTAAAAATATAAAATGTTAGAGCAGATAAGATCATTTTGGAGATTAATAGGAATATTATAAGTATATTATAAGTTACATATAGTTCTGAATGTAGAATTTTTGCGATGTCTGCAACAACTAAATATTTCTGTTCTAAGGTTAATAGAGTTTTTACAATTAATTATATAAAAAGTTTCTTCAATTTACAGAATCTTGATAAGGCCGCGTTTCGATAAGCAGATGCTTTCGAAATCGAGTGCTCTGAATCAGTTGTAAACATCTATATTTGTTGGATTTCCAACAAATTAAATATCTCTTCTACATATATATATAGTTTTGTTGACACATATATCAATGTGCCGAGACACGCAGATATATTGCAATTGGTATGACAGTGTGGTTTTAGCTCAATGTACGATAACTGGTATACTACAGAGCCGTTATAGGTTTAGGAATAACCAAAGAGTGCTTAGAAATACATTGTTTTATTAGTTAAGTGTTTCATCAGCCAAATGATTTAGAAGTCGACCTTAAGTAGGAGCAATAACATTAAGACATGAACAACATTACATGATTTTGTTTTGAAAATTTTGAAAGTAGGTTTATAAGTATAAATTTTCATAAGGTTTTTGTAGTTGTTTCTGTGGCCTGGTGGTAGAGACGGGGAGATCCTGGTCTTGGGTTCAATGCTGGTCAAGAGTTACATGTAATCTTTTTCAGTTTTTATTTTACATCCCATAGAAAAAACCTGAAAAAGTTTACCGGGAACTCTACTCCAGACCAGGATCACCACAGTCTATGATTCCTCCAACTAGGCGACAGGGACAGCTACCAAAGTATAGCATTCTATATGTAGGTAGGCTCCCTTCATCTCCTGGCAACCAATATCTTTAGATCCAGTCCGCCACTGTATATATATATATATCACAGAAAAAAAGAGAATCAGTGTTGCGACGAATGGAACTTATTGGACATATTACAATCGTTTCTCTGGCAACCAGCTCAATGCACGATCGAACCTGACTCTGAAAATCGCAAGATCTTCAGATACGTCTTGATTCTACGAAGCAGAATATATATATATATATATATATATATTCGCACACCCACACACACCCACACACACACACACACACACACACACATATATATATATATATATATATATAACGAAGAAAGTGTGGTAAGCAACCAGGTGGACCATGACACACCAGAGTACTCAATACTTTGGGTAGTAGCGTGGGTAATAGGAAAGGGTTCAGGACCTCGATGGCAAAGCTCAAGCCATATCGACGGCTATTTCTGGACTCAGTCCAGAAATAGCCGTCGAATCGGACTGAGCTCTGCCGCCGGGGTCCCGAACCTTTTCCTATATACATATATACACACACACACACACACACACACACACATATATATATATATATATATATAGAGAGAGGAACGATCGACTTTCGTCAAATCGGACCGAGGGAACAATGTTTCCGCTGGTCTTTCCAATTGCTAATACTATCTATCGGTCGCAGCTCCAGGTAGAAGGAGCAACGTGAAATAAAGTGTCTTGCTCAAGGACATAACGCATCGCCTGGTCCAGGAATCGAACTCACAACCTTACGATTGCGAATCCAATTCTCTAACCACTCAGCCACACGCCTTCACTATATATATATATGTATATATATATATATGTATATATATATATATATATATATATATATATATCATCATCATCATCATCAACGTTTAACGTCCGTGTTCCACGCTTGCATGGGTTTGGACGGGGGTAGTCCCACTTGAGGCAAGAGTGATTGTCTTGCTCGCATAGGACTGTCTGGCAGGTTTTCTACAGTTGGATGCCCTTCCTAACACCAACCACATTTACAGTGTGGGTCTGGGAGGTTTTTACCGTGTTGCCTACACGACCACATTACAGCGTGGACTGTGTGTTTTTTTGTCGTGACACCTACACGATCTCATTTGTTTCGGCCTGGATGGCGCGGCACCAACATAACTTTACATAGAACGGGGTGGTGTGGATGGGGTGGGGGTGGTGGCGGGACGGGGTGTATTTTGTTAGAGATGCCTACTGGCAAGGCGGGTCTTCTCTGTTACTGAGTACCGCCAAAGGTCTCGGTGCAGTGACATTGTCTTGGAGAGGTGTAAGTGTGTGAGGTCGGAGTTTATCAGCTCATCCCAGGTTTTTCTAGGTCTGCCTATTCCGTGGCTACCGTCTATCTTTATTGCCCTGCACTTTGTTATACAGCTATCGACTTTCATGCGCATCACGTGTCCATACCAACGTAGCCTTCTCTCGAGTAAACAACATCTGATCCCTCTTATCACTAATTTTTTCCTTAGTTCGTTTATGCTTTGCCGTTCACGTATATTACTGTTACACATCCAGCGGAGCATGCAAGCTTCGTTCCTCTCTAGTCTGCGTATATCCTCTGCACACAATGCCCAGGTCTCACTGCCATGCAACATTGCTGTTCGTATGCAGGCATCGTACAACCTGCCTTTCATTTTTAGGGAGAACCCTTTAGCAGCTAATAGTGGTATAAGCTCTCTGAACTTTTTCCAACCAGTTCTGACTCTAGCTACAGTACTTTCAGAGCACCCTCCCCCACTGCTGATTTTATCACCCAGGTAACGGAAGCTGTCCACTATTTCTATAGAACCCTCTGCGCAATTGAAAGAGCTAGTATTTTGTGGGCACTTGCTGCTACTTATATACATATATATATATACACACACACACACATATGTATATATACACACACATATATATATATATGTGTGTGTGTGTGTGTATGTGTGTGTATCTGCTGTCGCTGAACATCATCACCAAATATGGAGACACCACACTCCTCCACCCCTCTCACCAGAAGTGAAATGAACCAAAGAAAAATCATAAGTCTAAAAAAACTCTGTAGTCTCACAAGTTGCCGCGTCTCCCAGACATCTCCCACTACCCCTCTCTCTCTCTTTACCCTCTCTGTCTCTCTATCCCCCTCTGTCGCTCATCCTGTCTCTCCACACACCCCTTCTCTCTCCATCTTTCTCCCCTCACTCTCTCCACACACCTTTCTCTCCCTCTCATCCTGTCTTTTCCTCTTTCGCTCTCTATCTCTCTCTCACAGCTCTCTCTTGTCTGTCTCCCTCTCTTTTACTTTCAGTCTCTCTCTTTTTCTCTCCCCCTCTCTTTAATTCATCTCCCTCTATCCCCCCCCCCCCTCCATCTATGATATTCAGGTAATATTAGAAATATATACAAAAAGATGGAATTATCTCCCCTGTTTACCTCTGATGCACACATATTGATTCCACCATTATTTCTCTCTTTCTCTACCCCCTCTCTCTCTACCTCCCTCCCTCTCTACCGCCCTCTCTCTCCCCCTCTACCGCCCTCTCTCTCCCCCTCTACCTCCCTCTCTCTCCCTCTCTCCCTCTACCTCCCTCTCTCCCTACCTTCCTTCCTCTCTCTCTACCCCTCTCCCTCTCCCACTCTCCCTCTCTCTACCCCTCTCCCTCTCCCCTCTCTCTACCTCTCTACCTCCCCTTCTTCATGGAACAACAATTACTATTTCAAGAACCTTGGAAATAGAACTGGAAAGTTCCATATATTGTTTTTATTTATTTATTATTTGTTGTATTGGGGTGGAGGGTTAGGTCGGTGGAGAGGGGGAGTAAGGGAGAGGGAGGAGGAGTAATGTGGGGGTGGGGTGGGGTGAGGAGTAAGGTAGGGGGAGTAAGGTCGGTGGGGAGTAAGGTGGGGGGAGGAGTAAGGTCGGTGGGAGGTGAGAGTAAGATGGGGGAGAGGTGGGGAGTAAGGTGGGGGGAGGAGAAAGGTCGGTGGGGAGGTGAGAGTAAGATAGGGGAGAGGTGGGGAGTAAGGTGTGGGGGGGAGTAAGGTCGGTGGGGAGGTGAGAGTAAGATGGGGGAGAGGTGGGGAGTAAGGTGTGGGGGGGAGTAAGGTCGGTGGGGAGGTGAGAGTAAGATGGGGGAGAGGTGGGGAGTAAGGTCGGTGGGGAGGTGAGAGTAAGATGGGGGAGAGGTGGGGAGTAAGGTAAGGAGGTAAAAAAGGAAAGAAAGAAAGAATCTGTTTCCGCCAACTTAGAGACTGAACAAATAAATAAATATAGACTTAGAAAATATATATTTTTGGAAGATCTCATCACATGGGGAGGGTGGTGGTATTGGTAGTGTGGGTGGTGGGGGGGGGGGACAGTGATGGTGGTGTTGGTGTTGGTGGTGACAGTGGGGGTGGTGGTGGTAGTGGTGGAGGTAGCGTTGGTGGTGACAGTGGTGGTGGTGGTGGTAGTGGTGACAGTGGTGGTGGTGGTGGTGGTGGTGTTAGTGTTGGTGGTGGTGGTGGTAGTGGTGGTGGTAGTGGTGGTGGTGTTAGTGTTGGTGGTGACAGTGGTGGTGGTGTTAGTGTTGTTGTTGGTGGTGGTGGTGACAGTATGTTGTAATCACCATTTTATAAGAAAAGAAAATGTTTTCTAATTTTGGCCCAAAAGCAGCAATTATTTTTTGTGGGGGAAGGAAGGAAAGTTAGTTATATCAACCCCAGAACATAACTGGTACCAGGATCAATTGAATGGGGGAAAAGTGGGAAATTACCCCTGGCTCTCTGCCTTGGAGGGCAGTAACAGTCGTAGCAATTTATTTGTGCCCTCAGCTTGGCTTTTTAGTTTAGGATGGTTAGACTTTTAAAAATATAACACCTGCATGTATAACTTTTCAATTCCAATTACTTGTGCCAAGCTGACTTTGATATGTAAAATTGTGTGTGTGTGTGTGTGGGGGGGGGGGGTGCTCTGTATGAAGGGGCCCCCAAACCTGAATTGCCCCAGGCTCCTCAAGGTCTAAACCTTGCTCTGACTCGTACAATATTTTATCAACTTCGGAAGGATAAAAAGCAAAGTTGACCTTAGCGGGATTTGAACTCATTATGTAAAGAGACAGAACAAATCTAAACTATAATAAAGGAAGGTCTGCGGGACTGCGTACGGTTTATTTCTTTAAAATAAGTTGGATTAAAAATAAGTTGGATTACTTTGAATAAATAATGAATGAATATTACATAATTTATCTACTAAATTTCGTAAACAAATAATTTCATAAAAATAAATAATTTCAAATTGACTTTTCAAAGTTGCACTTCCGGTATATTGTCGACACCACCTCCACTTCAACTATCATATATATAGAAAGAGAGAGTGTGTGGTGAGAGAGATAGAGAGATTATGATTTTCTACACCTGGCGCGTATGAGTGTGTACATACATACATCTATATGTATGAGTATATAACTATTATGAGTATATAACTATTATGAATATATATCTAATAACTATAATCGCGCAAACACCAACGTATAAAAATACACGGACATAAATTCACACAAATACACATACTTTCACACAAATATACATACATTCACACATATACATTTACACAAACATACATACATTCACACATATACATTTACACAAACATACATACATTCACACATATACATTTACACAAACATACATACATTCACACATATACATTTACACAAACATACATACATTCACACATATACATTTACACAAACATACATACATTCACACATATACATTTACACAAACACACATACATTCACACATATACATTTACACAAACATACATACATTCACACATATACATTTACACAAACATACATACATTCACACATATACATTTACACAAACGCACACATAGTCATGATAGTGTTCGGTGAACTGGAGATGGGAGGGTAAAACAAGTATAACGTTTTATTTATTTATTAACTCTCTTTTTTAAAACTCATTTACTATAATGGTTACAGAAGGAAAACACTAACAAATATAATATATACAAAGGAAAGGGAAAGGAAAAAAGAAAGAGAAAAAATACACAGGCAGGTAATACACACATCTTAGGCCACAGAAAAATATGCAGGCGAAAGGGGTGGACAAACGAGCTGCTACTAGAGCAAAAGATAGCAATATAGCGAGGAGCACTAGGAAACCTCTCTAATAATTTTTGAGGCAACCCAGCATGCTCACAGCGTTACTTGGGGTGATGGCGGGGCTGAGGTGCTGGAACAACCAACTGCTCTCACGAGCATCACCAGTTACCTCTGTTTGGCGAGCCACCAGTGAAGATAAGAACTTCACTGCCCGACTCCCTCAAATGTCTCGAACGCCACAGGCTGGATAATGTAGTTAGCTGACAGAACACAGTATTTTAGGATTTTGTTCCATTCAGCTGTGGATGCGGTAACTCTCGCCCATACCGCTGTATCCAGAATGTGGGAAGAAGCAAAAGAGTCACTAACTGTGACGTCCCAGGTGAGGCAACTGCCTCTTGACCAGGAGCACAGAGTAAGACCGTCAAGTCTTTTCCCATCAATTCAGGACAACCCAGACAGTTCCAAAATTGAGGTGATATTTGCCCAGACCAAAGCTCTTCAGTGGTAATAGGACAGTATGTGTATGTGTGCACGTGTGAGTTTGTCGTCGTTCTTAAATTATAGACATGTGTGTATCAGTGTTTTTAAGTTAGACATATATATGTGTGTATTCCTTTCCTTCCTTTTACACACACACACATTTACACAAACACACATACACATTGTGTGATGGACGGGTGGACAGAAGTCCCTCTTATTTATATACATGTGAATGGAGTTCTACTGAAGCAGTTAGAGAAGTTCAAGTATCTGGGAGCCGTGTTCATGAGTGATGGAATGCAGGAGGCTGAATTAAGTGCAAGAATTGCAAAAGCTGATGCAGTAATGCGCCAGCCTCAGCATTCAGCAATCAGAAGAAGCGGGGTAGGTGTAAAAGCCAAATTCGCTGTCTTCCTGGTATTCCTGCCAACTCTTACCGAGGATCATGAATCTTGAGTAATGACCAAAAGAATACAATTGCAAATAAAAGCGGCAGAAATGGGATTCCTCTGAAGAGTCTTTGGAGTAAAGTTACTCGATAAAGGGCATAGCTCAGAGACCAGAGAGTCACTCCTGGTAGAGCCATTACTTCTCCGAATTGAGAGATCACAGCTCCGATATTATGAGCATGTGTTTAGAATGTCTCAATAAAGAATCGCTGGACAGATTTTACAGGCAAAACCAACCTACCCAGAGGTAGACCCTGAGCAAGATAGTTGGATAACATCCATGAGCTTGGTTGGTCATGCTTTGGGATCCAGCTGGATCAGTTAGAGATGTTTGCTACTGAAGGAGTGCTGGACTTGCTGGAAGGAGTGTTTGAGAAGGACTCTCCCTCAGAAATAAATGGATAAAGAAGAAGATATTGACAATTTACTTTTCAATTTACATATATCTATATGCATATATATTTGCGTATAATACCAATATGCACATTACATATGCTAGCAGAAAACCGCCCTGCTAGTACTGATAAACATTTGTTCTCTGCTCTAACGACTCTGCTCTAACGGCTCTGCTGTAATGACTCTGCTCTAACGACTCTGCTCTAACAGCTCTGCCAATCAACTGATCTTTATTCCTAATATCCTGTACCACACAAATCCACAAAACATTCTTGAAAGGAACAAAACAGCACTATCACTCAACACATAAATTACAAGGGTAATTATTAGCAAGAAACCCCAGTGTAATCAATTTTCTCCAATCTTGCGAAAACTATATAGAAGTAGTTGATAGTTTCCATTAACTAGGTGACTGAATTAGCAGTTAACGGGGTTGCTCTGAAGGTATAGTAGTTAGAGTAGGAATAGGTAAAAAAAAGTTAAGAGAACCTGACCCCCCTTTTGGAATTCCATGTATCTAATACCTTGGACATGACTTGCGGAAACATTTTTTCATGCTCAGAGTTGCTGAAGCATGGAACAAACTACCTGCATCAGTTGTTAGCTGTCAGGACACTGCATTCTTTAAAACTTCCACGCTTCCCAAAATTCGCCAACACTATACCTAATATCCCCCCTCCATACACACACATGTATGCATGCGTGTGTGTGTGTGTATTATGACTCATACACTGTTCACTTTACTGATTTTTGATGAGTTGCAGTGCACCTGAGCACTGTACACAATAATTTTCATTATTATTTTATTTTAACTATTGTCTGTTTGACAACAATAGTTTTCTATCTGTGATCGAAAGACCACTGTATGATCCTGATGCACAAAATACAATGTTGCATGGAAGTGAATTATGGGCAGTAGATGCAGAAGATATGTGGAGGTTGGAGAGAAATGAAGTGAGCATGCTCTTCTGCATGTGCAATGTTGCATGCATGTATGCCCTCGTGCACTGCAATCAGCGCATTGAGCCAGTGCTTATCTCAGTTTCATGGCATGAAGTGACAGAGTACAAGACGTCACTCTGGATAGCATGCCAGTCCATTGCAGGGTTAAACCTCCAGCTATTGCTGGTACTCATTTTCAGCTGAGTATGCTGGAGCAATGTGAAATGAAGTGTTTTGCTTAAGAACACAACACACTACCTAGCCTAGGAATCGAACCCATGACATTACGATTGTAAGTTCAACACCCTTAGCACTAGGCAACACACAATTTGCATGAATAGCAAAATATGGGCTGAGAGAATAATTGGATGTAAGAGGAATGATATGTAGTGAGAAAGATGAATGACTGCATGTGATGTGAAGAAGTGCCAGGATTCCCCAGTGGAAGGAAGCTGCAGTAGAGGAAGACCAGAGAAGTTTTTGGCAGAAGTGTTGAGAGCAAATCACAAAATGCTGAATCTGACAAACAAGGTAATGAAAGAATGTAGTAGATGGGGGTAGAAGCTGTGTGCAATAGATACATGCTGGCATGGAAAAGTAGATATAAAAGGATGATGATGATGATGACGATGATGATGATGATGATGATGATGATGAGGAGGAGGAGGAGGAGGAGGAGGAGGAGGAGGAGGAGGAGGAGGAGGAGGAGGAGATGAGGGGGGGACCTGCGAAGCTTTACAAATAGCAATGAAAATATGGATTAAAAACTAATATAGATAAGAAACACTGACCTACTGCACAATTGACGTGATAGAATGGTGGTGTTGTTGTGGTGGTGGTGGCGGTGGTGATGGTGGTGGTGGTGGTGGTGGTGGTGGTGGTGGTGGTGGTGCTGGTAGTGGTGGTGGTGGTGGTGGCGGTGGTGGTGGTAGTGGTGGTGCTGGTAGTGGTGGTGCTGGTAGTGGTGGTGGTGGTGAGGCTGATGGTGGTGGTGGTGGTGGTGGTGGTGGTGGTGGAGGTGGTGGTGGTGGAGGTGGTGGTGGAGGTGCTGGTAGTGGTAGTGGTGGTGGTGGTGGCGGTGGTGGTGGTGGTGGTGGTGGTGGTGGTGGTGCAGTGGTGGTGGTGATGGTGGTGAGGTGGTATGGTACAGTGGTTTCATGTACTTATGACTATCAGAAGTCAGTGGAATGGATATTGACTATTAAAAGAAAGAAGAAGAAAAAAGATAGAAAGAAAGAAAGAAAGAAAGAAAGAAAGATGTAAGAGATAAAAGAAATGGAGACAAAAAGAGATGAAAGAAAATCAAAGAAAAAAGACTGTAAGAAAGAATGAAAGAAAAAAGAGAGAAAAGAGAGAAAACTAGAAATAATGAGAGAGAGGTATTTTGTGAGGCAGAAGCTTTGGAGTATATTGAGATTAGAAAGGGGAAGTGATTGATTTTTCAGCTGGGCCTCCAGTGATGTTTAGAGAGAAACAACCAGATTCTATATGGCAGCACAACAGTCACATTTTACAACCATTTTCATCCTCTACTGGAATATGATAAAGATGAGGAGTAGGATGAGAGGGAGGGGGGGGAGGAGGGGGAATCCAGGTCAAATGGAACGAATTTCTTTTGTCAGTATGGCTTAGATTACCTGTATTTAGTGGAAGCAGTACAGCAACCTATCAGGTGTGTGTGTATATATATATATATATATATACCTACATATATACTTATATATACACACACACATATATATATATATGTACGTACATATCATCATCATCCTCATCATCTCTGCTTAACATTCATTTTTCCCCATTGGCGTGGGTTAGACATATATATATATATATATATAGGAATGAGTAGGACCCCGACGGCTAATTCTGGACTAAATGGATTTAGTCCAGAATTAGCCGTCGAAACGGCTTGAGCTCAGCCGTCGGGGTCCTACTCATTCCTATTACCCACTCTACTATCCTAAGTATTGAGTACTTTGGTGCGTTATGGTCCACCTGGTTCCTTACCACATTTCCTTCGTTATATATATATATATATATATCATCATCATCATCATCATCATCATCATCGTTTAACGTCCATCTTCCACGCTTGCATGGGTTTGGAGATGTATATATATATATAGAAAACATTCTATACAGATCACAATATATAAGGAAAATGATTAAAAAAAGTGTATGAAAAGCACACCTGGTATATAAAGGATCTTTATAACATGTACAAAAATTGATGTTAGAAAAGCCTGCTTTCTCCATTTTGAATCATCAAAACATTTGTTATTAGGTTAAATTACTTTAGCAAGGACAGAAGTGAGCCAAACAATGTGGTCGAGAATATACATTCAGTGGGTTATGTGCTTCATTATTAGACTATCCTTACGGGTTCGATAAAATAAAGTATCAGTAATACACTGGGTAATTGCTGGCCTTGTGCCAAAAATAGAAACAATTATTTAGTCAATGTTACAGTGAAGCTTCTATTTCCATTTCTCTCTCTCTCTCTCTCTCTCTCTCTCATGATCGTTGGCAAATCACTGATGAGGGACTCATTTTATAACATGTTATCCATGTGCAACCTGCAGTATTCTTCTCCCCACTTTTTCACATATATATATATATATATATATATACATATTTTATGTATGTTTATATATGCAGCTATGTTTCCATGTGCATGAAAGATCCTTTACTGTACATGATTCTTGTATATAGTGAATGGGAACAAACTGTTTAAGTGTTTCTTCATAGTTTTATCTCCTTTTCCTCAACCTTTATACCCAGTTATAGAAGTAAGATAGCCATAGATCATGTGAACAAAATCATGGGAAGTAAATATATTTGGTTCTTTCTTCCATAGTTTGTCATTTTATTTCATCTAAAAAGTAAAAAAAAAACAACAAAAGGAAAGCACAGAAACAGAACGTCTTTTTTTTTGTTTAGATGAAAGACTAAATAGCCAGAACATTCCCAAAACCTGTTGATTTGAGAACATGACTTCCTGAAAGTTAATGGTCTTAAAAGCTTAAAATTCTTTCATGTGACATCATTGAAATTTTATTTGCTTAATCTTAGCTATGAATATTAAACATATTGACTGAAATGAGTCTGGCATCATAGGCAAACTCTCTCTTAAACAATATCACAGTTTTTAAGTAATATCTAATATCAAAGTTTTTCTTTCTCATACCACATCACAGATTTTACCCAATATCAAAGCTTTTATTTGATATCAAGCATTTGGATTACAGCCTTTTACTAGATATCACAGTTTTTACCTGTTATCCCAGTTTTTGTTTGATATCACAGCATATTATCAGATATCTTAGCCTTTTATATGATATCACAGTCATTTGTAAGGCAGCGAATTGGCAGTCATTAGAATGTTGTATAGATGCTTTGCAGTATTCATTTTGGCTTACTGCTCTCTGAGTTCAAATCCCACTGAGGTCAACTTTGTTTTTCATACTTTCGAGGTCAATAAAAAAAAGTACCAGTCAAGTACTGGGGTCAATTCTTTCTCCATATCTCTTCCGCACTTCCTTTCTCTCACTCTCTATCTTTCTCTGGAAGAAATCTGTTGTATTCAGACCTGGAGAGGAGATAGGCTCTGCCAGGTTTAAAAATGCCCTAGAAACGCCATATGTCTATACAGTGTTTCCTACGACTCTCTTGGGAGTTACGGTACCTTGTATGTATCACAGCCTTTTACCTGATAGCTGCACATAATGTGGTGAAATTAAGGAGTTCATTTCACAACCACATGGTTTCAAGTTCACTCCTATAGCACCTTGGACAAATGTCTTCTGGTATAACCTTCAGGTTAACCTATGTGAGTGGAATATGGTAAACGGAAACTACAGTTAATTTCTGAGAGAGAGAGGAGGGAAAGAAATGGAGATGGGGACAGAGAGAGGAAAAGAGATATATATATATATATTATAGAGAGAGAGAGAGAGAGATAGAGAGAGAGAGAAAGAAAGAGAGAGAGAGAGAGAGAGATAGATAGAGAGAGATAGATAGATAGAGAGAGAGAGAGAAATATATATATATATTTCTCTAGCCATGGGACTTGGAGAAATGAGCCAAATGCTACAATTCTATTGTACATCGATATGGGACTGCTCTTTCTAATAACCATTTTTTCACTGAGAGCTTTTGACGGGTGCGAAAATATTTGTTTTCTAATCTCCCGCCACCACGTAAAGTTTGTAAATCGGTGGCTGGTCGAGGGACAGAATTATATCAGATTCCAGTTGTTAATCACTTTACTGTGTTGGCCGTCACAAACAGTCATGACCGGCATGGGCTGGGGTTTGGATTCTGTCGATCGATTGGTTATTTATTAGGCGATACCCACTGATGAAGCCACATACGCCGATTATGCATTGTTGCATAATATATGCAGACAGAGGGTGCAGTGCACCCTACTGCTGCATTAGGTGTGGCCTAAACTCGAGTCCGGGAACTATTATAGGCACTGTTTACATATGTTGTATTGAAGCGAATAACTATGTGTATACTCTGGGAATATATCCTACATTACCTATTGAGTACGCTGAGATACAACCGGTCCTGGCATTGATATATATGCAGGGTCCGTCAACTCCTTATTATATATATATATATATATATATATATATATATATATATAGATAGAGAGAGAGAGAGAGAGAGAGAGAGAGAGAGAGAGAGAGAGAGAGAGAGAGAGAGAGCGATATAATTGACTTTAATTTTATCAATCGCAAAATGCTCAACTCAACATAAACTCAGAACATAAATAAATATAACTTAATACTGAACATGAATATAACGAAGTATTGACATAATGTACTGATATAATACAGTACTGGTATAACAGAGTACTGGTATAATAGAGTACTGGTATAACAGAGTACTGGTATACCAGAGTACTGGTATAACAGAGTACTGGAATACCAGAGTACTGGTATAACACAGTACTGGTATAACAGAGTACTGGTATAACAGAGTACTGGTATAACAGAGTACTGGTATAATAGAGTACTGGTATAACAGAGTACTGGTATACCAGAGTACTGGTATAACAGAGTATTGGTATACCAGAGTACTGCTATAACAGAGTACTGGTATAATACAGTACTGGTATAACAGAGTATTAATATAATAGAGTACTGGTATAATAGAGTACCGGTATAACAGAGTACTGGTATAATACAGTACTGGTATAACAGAGTACTGGTATAATACAGTACTGGTATAATACAGCACTGGTATAATACAGCACTGGTATAACTTTGTGGGATTCTTTCGTTAGTCTTTCAACCATGACTAATTAACATAATTTTCAACAGTATAATCCATTTGTTGATAGTGGAAGTGGTGGTGGTGGTGGTGGTGATGGGGATGGTGGTGATGTTGATGGTGGTGGTAATGGTGGTGGTGGTGGTGGTGGTGATGGTGATAGTGATGGTGGTGGTGCTGGTGGTAGTGGTGGTGGTGGTGATGGTGATGGTGGTGGTGGTGGTGATGGTAGTGGTGGTGGTGGTGGTGGTGGTGTGTGTGTAGGTGGTGATGGTGGTGGTGATAGTAATGGTGATGGTGATGGTAGTGGTGGTGCTGGTGGTAGTGGTGTGGGGGGGGGGGTGATAGTGATGGTGTTGGTGTTGGTAGTGGTGGTGGTGGTGGTAGTGGTAGTGGTGCTGGTGCTGGTGGTAGTGATGGTGGTGGTGGTGGTAGTGGTGGTGGTGGTGGTGGTGGTAGTGATGGTGGTGGTGGTGGTAGTGATGATGGTGGTGATGTTGATAGTGGCAGTGATGATGGTGGCAGTGGTCATGGTGGGGATGGTGGTAGTGGTGGTGAATGTGGCAGTGATATGATGGTGGGGATAATGATGGTGATGTTGGTGATGTTAATGATGATAATGTTGATTGTGGCAGTGATGATGTTGATATTAGAGATGATGATGGTGATAGCGGCAGTGATGATGAGGAGGAGAAGCAGGTGCCAATAACCACAACACGTACAACAGAAAAAAAATTCCAATTTAATTGAACTTTATTTTCTCAATAATTTATAATAATCTGTTTATTCTGTTTTATTTTTATTTCATTTTATATTTGCATTTTTTTTTTTATACATTTCAGCTTTTGGCTGCAAGTTTTGAAGATAAAAACTACCTAATTATTGGCATTAATAGAAAATGTTTTGTTGATGTAATTTGGTGGAGGGAAACGATGTGGAAGCCTGTCTTTTAGATACATGGTATATTTGGTAAAGGGGGAAGACCCCCTTCAGTCATCAATGACCCTGGGATTTGAACCTAGAAAGTTTCCCTCCAGGTACAAGCCTGGGCAAGGTTGTTTGTGGAAGACCAGCAGTCACCCTTGGATACCAGTCTCCCCTTCCCACGCCACTGATGTTGTCCAAGGGAAAGGTAATGGCTGACACAGTTTGGCACCAGTGACATCACAACTCATTTCTACAGCTGAGTTAACTGAAATAAAGTGTATTGCTCAAGAACATAATGCAAAGCTCGGTCCCAGAATCAAACTCATAACCTCACGAGTGTAAGCCCAATCTTCTAATCACTAAGCCATGCACCTTCACATGGTGTATTATATCCCACATATTGTAAAAGGGTCGATATTAGGAAGGGCACCCAGTCCCAGAGACTAAAAAATATGAGTTGTAGTTCTCTGACCCACCTGAGAGGGCAGTAACTTTGAATAAACACTAACTCATCCATCCAACCAATGCCAGCATGGAAACCTGGATATAAAAATGATGATATATATACAGGGTGTCCCCCAAAATGTATACAGACTTCAACAGCAAAAGAAATCATTAAAATAAATTGATTTATATACATTATTTAAATTATGTAAAAATTTTTGGGCATTTGCATACAATTGAAATATGTCTGTAGATCATTTTATTTTTAGGAAAGGCTGTGCATTCTAATAGATATTACCTGTACAGGTAATCAAAGTGTGTATACATATTTGGGGGACACTGTGTATATATATATGCGTGTGTATCTGAATGGACAGACAGATATATAGGCAGTAGGGCCAGATTAAGGCCCTAAGTACTTTAAAGAGTATGACATAATCTTCATATTAAAAAACTGCAAAGAATAAAACATTTTGGAATGAGAAATACATTCAACATGAATAAAATAGTGGCCTGCTTCACATGGCATCCTGCTTCACATGGTGGCCTGCTTCACATGACAGCCTGCTTCACATGGCAGCCTGCTTCACATGACAGCCAGCTTCCTATGATGGCCTGCTTCACATTACAGCCTGCTTTTCTATGATGGCCTGCTTCACATGACAGCCTGCTATTATATGTATTGTAGTACTCAGATTTTATTTTTTAGTAAGTTCTTAAAAGTGTTTTAAGTTTTACAAGATACTATACACACTTGGTAACATATATACACACTTGGTAACATATATACACACTTGGTAACATATATATACACTTGGTAACATATATACACACTTGGTAACATATATATACACTTGGTAACATATATACACACTTGGTAACATATACAGACTTGGTAACATATACACACTTGGTAACATATATACACACTTGGTAACATATATACACACTTGGTAACATATATACACACAAGGTAACATATATACACACTTGGTAACATATATACACACTTGGTAACATATATACACACTTGGTAACATATACAGACTTGGTAACATATACACACTTGGTAACATATATACACACTTGGTAACATATATACACACTTGGTAACATATATACACACTTGGTAACATATATACACACTTGGTACCATATATTAACACTTGGTAACATATATACACACTTGGTAACATATACACACTTGGTAACATATACACTTGGTAACATATATACACACTTGGTAACATATATACACACTTGGTAACATATACACACTTGGTAACATATATACACTTGGTAACATATATACACACTTGGTAACATATATACACACTTGGTAACATATATACACACTTGGTAACATATATATACACTTGGTAACATATATACACACTTGGTAACATATACACACTTGGTAACATATATACACACTTGGTAACATATATATACACTTGGTAACATATACACTTGGTAACATATATACACACTTGGTAACATATATACACACTTGGTAACATATATACACACTTGGTAACATATATACACACTTGGTAACATATACACACTTGGTAACATATATATACACTTGGTAACATATACACACTTGGTAACATATATACACACTTGGTAACATATATACACACTTGGTAACATATACACACTTGGTAACATATATATACACTTGGTAACATATATACACACTTGGTAACATATACATACACTTGGTAACATATATACACTTGGTAACATATATACACACTTGGTAACATATACACACTTGGTAACATATATACACACTTGGTAACATATATACACACTTGGTAACATATATACACTTGGTAACATATATACACACTTAGTAACATATACATACACTTGGTAACATATATATACACTTGGTAACATATATACACACCCGGTAACATATATATACACTTGGTAACATATATACACACTTGGTAACATATACATACACTTGGTAACATATATATACACTTGGTAACATATATACACACTTAGTAACATATACACACTTGGTAACATATATACACACTTAGTAACATATATATACACTTGGTAACATATATACACTTGGTAACATATATACACACTTGGTAACATATATACACACTTGGTAACATATATACACTTGGTAACATATATACACACTTGGTAACATATATACACACTTGGTAACATATATACACACTTGGTAACATATATATACACTTGGTAACATATATACACACTTAGTAACATATACATACACTTGGTAACATATATACACACTTGGTAACATATATATACACTTGGTAACATATATACACTTGGTAACATATATATACACTTGGTAACATATATACACACTTGGTAACATATATACACTTGGTAACATATATACACACTTGGTAACATATATATACACTTGGTAACATATATACACCCGGTAACATATATACACACTTGGTAACATATACATACTTGGTAACATATATACACACTTAGTAACATATACATACACTTGGTAACATATATACACACTTGGTAACATATATATACACTTGGTAACATATATACACACTTGGTAACATATATACACTTGGTAACATATACACTTGGTAACATATATACACACTTGGTAACATATATACACTTGGTAACATATACACTTGGTAACATATATATACACTTGGTAACATATACACACTTGGTAACATATACACTTGGTAACATATATACACACTTGGTAACATATATACACACTTGGTAACATATATATACACTTGGTAACATATATATACACTTGGTAACATATATATACACTTGGTAACATATATACACTTGGTAACATATATACACACTTGGTAACATATACACACTTGGTAACATATATATACACTTGGTAACATATATACACAAGGTAACATATATACACTTGGTAACATATATACACACTTGGTAACATATATACACACTTGGTAACATATATATACACTTGGTAACATATATATACACTTGGTAACATATATATACGCTTGGTAACATATATACACGCTTGGTAACATATATACACACTTGGTAACATATATACACACTTGGTAACATATATATACACTTGGTAACATATATACACACAAGGTAACATATATACACACTTGGTAACATATATACACACTTAGTAAAATATATATACACTTAGTAACATATATACACACTCGGTAACATATATACACACTTGGTAACATATACACACTTGGTAACATATATATACACTTGGTAACATATATACACACTTGGTGAAATATACACACTTGGTAACATATATACACACTTGGTAACATATATATACACTTGGTAACATATATATACACTTGGTAACATATATATACACTTGGTAGCATATATATACACTTGGTAACATATATACACACTTGGTAACATATATACACACTTGGTAACATATATACACACTTGGTAACATATATACAATTGGTAACATATATACATACTTGGTAACATATACACACTTGGTAACATATTATATACACTTGGTAACATATATACACACTTGGTGAAATATACACACTTGGTAACATATATACACACTTGGTAACATATATACACACTTGGTAACATATATACACACTTGGTAACATATATACACACTTGGTAACATATATATACACTTGGTAACATATATATACACTTGGTAACATATATACACAAGGTAACATATATACACTTGGTAACATATATACACTTGGTAACATATATACACTTGGTAACATATATACACACTTGGTAACATATATACACACAAGGTAACATATATACACTTGGTAACATATATACACACAAGGTAACATATATACACTTGGTAACATATATACACCCGGTAACATATATATATATACACTTGGTAACATATATACACACTTGGTAACATATATATACACTTGGTAACATATATACACCCGGTAACATATATATATACACTTGGTAACATATATACACTTGGTAACATATATACACATTTGGTAACATATATACACTTGGTAACATATATATACACTTGGTAACATATATATACACTTGGTAACATATATACACACTTGGTAACATATATACACACTTGGTAACATATATACACTTGGTAACATATATATACACTTGGTAACATATATATACACTTGGTAACATATATACACTTGGTAACATATACACTTGGTAACATATATATACTCTTGGTAACATATATATACACTTGGTAACATATATACACACTTGGTAACATATATATACACTTAGTAACATATACACACTTGGTAACATATATACACACTTGGTAACATATATACACACTTGGTAACATATATACTCTTGGTAACATATATACACTTGGTAACATATATACACACTTGGTAACATATACACACTTGGTAACATATATATACACTTGGTAACATATATACACACTTGGTAACATATATACACTTGGTAACATATATATACACTTGGTAACATATATACACACTTGGTAACATATATACACTTGGTAACATATATATACACTTGGTAACATATATACACACTTGGTAACATATATACACACTTGGTAACATATATATACACTTGGTAACATATATACACTTGGTAACATATATACACACTTGGTAACATATATACACACAAGGTAACATATATACACTTGGTAACATATATACACACTTGGTAACATATATACACACTTGGTAACATATATACTCTTGGTAACATATACACTTGGTAACATATACACACTTGGTAACATATATACACACTTGGTAACATATATACACACGAGGTAACGTATATACACTTGGTAACATATATATACACTTGGTAACATATATACACACTTGGTAACATATATATACACTTGGTAACATATATACACTTGGTAACATATATATACACTTGGTAACATATATACACACTTGGTAACATATATACTCTTGGTAACATATACACTTGGTAACATATATACACTTGGTAACATATATACACACTTGGTAACATATATACACACAAGGTAACATATATACACTTGGTAACATATATATACACTTGGTAACATATATACACACTTGGTAACATATATACACACTTGGTAACATATATATACACTTGGTAACATATATACACACTTGGTAACATATATACACACTTGGTAACATATACACTTGGTAACATATACACACTTGGTAACATATATATACACTTAGTAACATATATATACACTTGGTAACATATATATACACTTAGTAACATATATACACACTTGGTAACATATATATACACTTGGTAACATATATACATACTTGGTAACATATATACACTTGGTAACATATATATACACTTGGTAACATATATATACACTTGGTAACATATATACACACTTGGTAACATATATATACACTTGGTAACATATATACATACTTGGTAACATATACACACTTGGTAACATATACACACTTGGTAACATATATACACTTGGTAACATATATATACACTTAGTAACATATATACACACTTGGTAACATATATATACACTTGGTAACATATATACATACTTGGTAACATATATATACACTTGGTAACATATATACATACTTGGTAACATATATACACTTGGTAACATATACATACACTTGGTAACATATATACACAAGGTAACATATATACACTTGGTAACATATATATACACTTAGTAACATATATACACACTTGGTAACATATATATACACTTGGTAACATATATACATACTTGGTAACATATATACACTTGGTAACATATATACACACTTGGTAACATATATACACACTTGGTAACATATATACACTTGGTAACATATATATACACATGGTAACATATATACACCCTTGGTAACATATATATACACTTGGTAACATATATATACACTTGGTAACATATATATACACTTAGTAACATATATACACACTTGGTAACATATATACACAAGGTAACATATATACACTTGGTAACATATATATACACTTGGTAACATATACACTTGGTAACATATATATACACTTGGTAACATATATACACACTTGGTAACATATACACACTTGGTAACATATATATACACTTGGTAACATATATACACACTTGGTAACATATATACACAAGGTAACATATATACACTTGGTAACATATATACACACTTGGTAACATATATATACACTTGGTAACATATATACACACTTGGTAACATATACACACTTGGTAACATATATACACACTTGGTAACATATATACACACAAGGTAACATATATACACACAAGGTAACATATATATACACTTGGTAACATATATATACACAAGGTAACATATATACACACTTGGTAACATATATACACACTTGGTAACATATATACACTTGGTAACATACATACACTTGGTAACATATATACACACTTGGTAACATATACACACTTGGTAACATATATACACCCGGTAACATATATACACCTGGTAACATATATATACACTTGGTAACATATATACACTTGGTAACATATATACACACTTGGAAACATATATATACACTTGGTAACATATATACACACAAGGTAACATATATACACTTGGTAACATATATACACTTGGTAACATATATATACACTTGGTAACATATATACACTTGGTAACATATATATACACCCGGTAACATATATACACTTGATAACATATATACACACTTGGTAACATATATACACACTTGGTAACATATATACACACTTGGTAACATATATACACTTGGTAACATATATACATACTTGGTAACATATACACACTTGGTAACATATATATACACTTGGTAACATATATACACACTTGGTGAAATATACACACTTGGTAACATATATACACACTTGGTAACATATATATACACTTGGTAACATATATATACACTTGGTAACATATATACACACTTGGTAACATATATACACACTTGGTAACATATATATACACTTGGTAACATATATACACCCGGTAACATATATATACACTTGGTAACATATATACACACTTGATAACATATATACACATTTGGTAACATATATATATATACACAAGGTAACATATATACACACCCGGTAACATATATATACACTTGGTAACATATATACACTTGGTAACATATATACTCTTGGTAACATATATACACACTTGGTAACATATATATACACTTGGTAACATATATATACACTTGGTAACATATATACACTTGGTAACATATATATACACTTGGTAACATATATATACACTTGGTAACATATATACACTTGGTAACATATATATACACTTGGTAACATATATACACACTTGGTAACATATATACACACTTTGTAACATATATACACACTTGGTAACATATACACTTGGTAACATATATATACACTTGGTAACATATATACTCTTGGTAACATATACACTTGGTAACATATATACACTTGGTAACATATATACACACTTGGTAACATATATACACACTTGGTAACATATATACACACTTGGTAACATATACACTTGGTAACATATATACACACTTGGTAACATATATACACACTTTGTAACATATATACACACTTGGTAACATATATATACACTTGGTAACATATATATACACTTGGTAACATATATACACACTTGGTAACATATATACACACTTGGTAACATATATACACACTTGTTAACATATACACTTGGTAACATATATACACACTTGGTAACATATATACACACTTGGTAACATATATACACTCTTGGTAACATATATATACACAAGGTAACATATATATACACTTGGTAACATATATACACACTTGGTAACATATATACACACTTGGTAACATATATACACACTTGGTAACATATATACACACAAGGTAACATATATACACACTTGGTAACATATATACACACTTGGTAACATATATACACACTTGGTAACATATACACTTGGTAACATATATACACACTTGGTAACATATATACACACTTGGTAACATATATACACACTTGGTAACATATATACACACTTGGTAACATATATACACTTGGTAACATATATACACACTTGGTAACATATATACACACTTGGTAACATATATATACACTTGGTAACATATATATACACTTGGTAACATATATACACTTGGTAACATATATATACACTTGGTAACATATATACACACTTGGTAACATATATACACACTTGGTAACATATATACACACTTGGTAACATATATACACACTTGGTAACATATATATACACTTGGTAACATATATACACAAGGTAACATATATACACACTTGGTAACATATATACACACAAGGTAACATATATACACTTGCTAACATATATATACACTTGGTAACATATATACACACTTGGTAACATATATATACACTTGGTAACATATATACACACTTGGTAACATATATATACACTTGGTAACATATACACTTGGTAACATATATATACACTTGGTAACATATATATACACTTGGTAACATATATACACACTTGGTAACATATATACTCTTGGTAACATATATACACATTTGGTAACATATATACACACTTGGTAACATATATACTCATGGTAATATATATACACTTGGTAACATATATACACTTGGTAACATATATACACACTTGGTAACATATATACACACTTGGTAACATATATACACACTTGGTAACATATATACACACTTGGTAACATATATACACTTGGTAACATATATATACGCTTGGTAACATATATATACACTTGGTAACATATATATACACTTGGTAACATATATATACACTTGGTAACATATATACACACTTGGTAACATATATATACACTTGGTAACATATATATACACTTGGTAACATATATACACACTTGGTAACATATATATACACTTGGTAACATATATACACTTGGTAACATATATACACTTGGTAACATATATACACACTTGGTAACATATATATACACTTGGTAACATATATATACACTTGGTAACATATATATACACTTGGTAACATATATACACACTTGGTAACATATACACTTGGTAACATATATACACACTTGGTAACATATATACACACTTGGTAACATATATACACACTTGGTAACATATATACACACTTGGTAACATATATACACTTGGTAACATATATACACACTTGGTAACATATATACACACTTGGTAACATATATATACACTTGGTAACATATATATACACTTGGTAACATATATACACTTGGTAACATATATATACACTTGGTAACATATATACACACTTGGTAACATATATACACACTTGGTAACATATATACACACTTGGTAACATATATACACACTTGGTAACATATATATACACTTGGTAACATATATACACAAGGTAACATATATACACACTTGGTAACATATATATACACTTGGTAACATATATATACACTTGGTAACATATATACACTTGGTAACATATATACACACTTGGTAACATATATACACACAAGGTAACATATATACACTTGGTAACATATATATACACTTGGTAACATATATACACACTTGGTAACATATATATACACTTGGTAACATATACACTTGGTAACATATATATACACTTGGTAACATATATATACACTTGGTAACATATATACACACTTGGTAACATATATACTCTTGGTAACATATAAACACATTTGGTAACATATATACACACTTGGTAACATATATACTCATGGTAATATATATACACTTGGTAACATATATACACTTGGTAACATATATACACACTTGGTAACATATATACACACTTGGTAACATATATACACACTTGGTAACATATATACACACTTGGTAACATATATACACTTGGTAACATATATATACACTTGGTAACATATATATACACTTGGTAACATATATATACACTTGGTAACATATATATACACTTGGTAACATATATACACACTTGGTAACATATATATACACTTGGTAACATATATATACACTTGGTAACATATATACACACTTGGTAACATATATATACACTTGGTAACATATATACACTTGGTAACATATATACACTTGGTAACATATATACACACTTGGTAACATATATATACACTTGGTAACATATATATACACTTGGTAACATATATATACACTTGGTAACATATATACACACTTGGTAACATATACACTTGGTAACATATATACACACTTGGTAACATATATATACACTTGGTAACATATATACACTTGGTAACATATATACACAAGGTAACACATACACACTTGGCAACATATATACACACTTGGTATCATATATACACTTGGTAACATATATACACAAGGTAACACATACACACTTGGCAACATATATACACACTTGGTAACATATATACACACTTGGTAACATATATACACACTTGGTAACATATATATACACTTGGTAACATATACACACTTGGTAACATATATATACACTTGGTAACATATACACTTGGTAACATATATACACAAGGTAACACATACACACTTGGTAACATATATACACACTTGGTAACATATATACACACTTGGTAACATATATACACACTTGGCTATATATATACACTTGGTAACATATATACACTTGGTAACATATATACACTTGGCAACATATATATACACTTGGTAACATATACACTTGGTAACATATATACACAAGGTAACACATACACACTTGGTAACATATATACACACTTGGTAACATATATACACACTTGGCTATATATATACACTTGGTAACATATATACACACTTGGCTATATATATACACTTGGTAACATATATACACACTTGGTAACACATACAGTGCCCCGCAAAAGTTTACAACACATTAGGGAAAATGCAGTTTTAGGTATTTTTAATAAAGTTAGGGTAATGAAAATATAACTACTGATAGAACATATAATGAGGCATCTAATGATACAATCATAGTTTTAAAAAAATAAGAAGGAAATAACACATGAAGAAAAATCAATATTTTTATAACGCAAAAGTTTACAACACATTTTATATTTATCGCTTTTTTTCAAGAAAATTCTTAAATTTTCAGATTTAAAATTCAGTAGAATGTTCTAGATTAGGTTTAAGGTAACTTCTAAGGACTATTAAAAACATTACATCATTATTTGTTTGACAACCATCCTCTAAACATTGACAACCGTCCTGTAAACATGGACAATATGGGGAAAAATAAACTGATTGATCAAGACCTCTGTAAACGCATTGTAGACCTTCATACAGATGGTGTTGGTTATAGAAAGATATCTTGTCAGTTAAATGTGCCATTGAGTTCAGTTGGTACAATAATTCGTCACTGGAAATCTCATCATTCCATTTGTCCTCTAATTAGTTCTGGTTGTCCTAGAAAGATAACGGGACGTGCAGCTCGGTTATTGACGAGAAAGGTTGGCAACGAACCCCGGTGTACTCTTAAAAATATTCAGGATGACCTAGAAGAAAGTGGAGTAAAAGTGAGCACAGATACAATTAGTCGTTCACTTCGTCGATATAATATCTTCTCGAGGTCCCCAAGGAAAACACCACTTCTTACGAGGAAACACGTTCTTCGTCGATTAAACTTTGCAAATGAGCATCTCATCAAACCTGCGTCATTTTGGGAAGATGTACTTTGGTCGGACGAAACAAAAATTGAACATTTTGGTCGAAATGCTGTGGCAAAAGTCTGGAGAAAGAAAGGTACTGAATATTCGCTGAAGAATACTATTCCAACTGTAAAATTTGGAGGTGGATCAATCATGGTCTGGGGTTGCTTTAGTGCCACAGGAGTAGGAAATTTGTGGAGAGAATTCAAAAAAGGAAACCCCAAAATATCCCTGAACTAAAGAAAATTTGTTGTGAAGAATGGATAAATATTAGCCAAGAAACATGCAAGAAGTTTGTAGGAGGCTACTCCAAACGCCCTACAGGCTGTAATTAGCAACAAAGGTTACGCTACGAAATATTAAGAGATGATTTAATAAGTGTGTTGTAAACTTTTGCGTTATAAAAATATTGATTTTTCTTCATGAGTTATTTCCTTGTTATTTTTTTAAAACTATGATTGTATCATTAAATGCCTCACTATATGTTCTATCAGTAGTTAAATTTTCATTACCCTAACTTTATTAAAAATACCTAAAACTGCATTTTTCCTAATGTGTTGTAAACTTTTGCGGGGCCCTGTATATACACTTGGTAACATATATACCCACTTGGTAACATATATACACACAAGGTAACAGCCATGCAATTCTATTCAAACCTGACTATATAACCAACATTTTGCATATGAAAGGAGAAAAAAATTACTCTAAAATTTGACAGTGAGAATTGTCCCCCTTTTAAGGCCAAACAGTCTACGATATAGAATCTTTTCTGTATTGTAGCAAGTTCCTTTAAGATCTTTTAAAAATAAGTTATAAGTCAGACACATATTATACATACTCTTGATTCAAAGCATGTAGTATTATAATTTAGGTTTTGTTTTGAGGGCTAGCCCTCTTCTTCTTGAGAACTCTCCACGAGATGACCCATAGTTTGTGCGCTAATGGCTTTTCTTCAAATTTGTCAATGTGCCTGATGAGCGGCCAGTCTTAGAAGGGCTCCTTCACTATACTGTGGTGGCCATAACTGGACCCTGAAACCTAAGGTCCCACATACATGTTAAGTGTATGAAATTATATATATATATAAATAATTACATACATATGTATGCAAAATGTAAACAGAAATAACAAAGTAAGCAACACAGTACAATGAAGAAGTATATTAGTTTTATGCTTGATATAGTAGGAAAAGAGTCTTAACATTTCGGACGCTAGTCCTTCATCAGAACATAGTATGAGAAATTAAAGAAACAGAAAGATTAAGGAGATGGGCAGGGTGGAAGCAGAACAAAATTTGTTTTGAGAAAATTAAAGGTCCTAGGTTTTGGCCAGTGTTGGTCCATCTCTAACTTAATAGCAAAGTCTTTCAGATTATTGGTTCCCAACCTAGTTATGTTTCGGACACTGTGGCCCACTCTAGTAAAGTGTTGTTGTTTTCAGAGACTTATCCAGGTGTAGGAGGTTTATCCTAGATTTGTCGAAGGAACTTTTGAATTTATGGGATCTGTTTCTATATTGATATGCTTCAGTATGATATTAGAGAGAGCAGGACCAGTTATAGTAGAGTAGTTATGTCGTATAGTTATTAAGGAAGGTATAAACCTGACTGCAATGCCTAACAAGGTTTGCTACATACAAGCCGAAACTACTAGGTGAAACAGTCAGGATTATATCTTCCTTTAAACCTACTCTGCTCCTTTCCATACATAGATTTGTGGTTTCCCGGTCTCAGCACTGCAGAACTTCAACATACATATGTGTTTACTTACACATATACTAAGTTAACATACTATATATCAAGTTTATTCTATGTGTGTGTGGCGGGGGGGGGGGGGTCTATGCATTTGTGTGTGCATTTACTATGTATGCATACAAACTTTGACATATGCTGCTATTTGTAGATATATATACAGATGTATAATATACACATATAATTATATAAACATGTATATTATACACATAATTATGTGGTGCGATGTATTATATATTTAGATATACACACATCATCACATGTACACACACACACAAATGTATTATATATTTAGATATATACACACATCATCTATTTTTACATATGCAATCATCATCATCGTAAATATCAACCATGAGGAACTGTTGAAGCAGTGAAAAACTTACATGCAGCCATGTGCACACAAGATTGCCTGTGCACTTTTCACATTTAATAGGTGTAAAAATAGATGTGCATATATATACCATACACACATACAATTATACACATAAATAGACGGAAAAAACAGAGTGACTCTGACATATTTGCAACACTTATGTATTACTAGTTACTAGTGACTGACAATCTAGACACCAACACACAGATACAGGGAATAACATGGACAGCAAACAGTTGTGGATGTGTGTGTTATGTATATATGTGTGTATGTCCACGTGTGTATGTGATTGTGTAGCTGAAAGTATGGATATATAGATAGATAGATGCATAGAAATATAGAAAAATTTGATAAGTAGAACGATAAATAGTGACATGGTGACACAGTCATCTGATCTGTGGAAATAGGAACTTTAAATTATATATATATATATATATATATATATATATATATATATGTTTCAGTATATATATATATATATATATGTGTGTGTGTGTGTATGTGTGTGCGTGTATAGATACATATATATACACCCACACACACATATATATATATATATAGACACACACACACACATATATATATATACACCCACACAACATACTCTCACTGACATACCAACAATATAAATGTCAAATATAAATGGGAGGGAGAGGAGGGGTCTATTTGTTTTATTGATGGACTTCGTGAAGGAAATGATACAGGATTAAGTTGACTGGTAATATACCATACTACATGACACTGACACATGTGGTGGTCATTGGAGGTGACTGGTAATATACCATACTACATAACACTGAGACATGTGGTGGACATTGGAGGTGACAGGTAATATACCATACTACATAACACTGACACATGTGGTGGTCATTGGAGGTGACTGGTAATATACCATACTACATAACACTGACACATGTGGTGGACATTGGAGGTGACTGGTAATATATCATACTACATGAGACTGACAAATGTGGTGGTCATTGGAGGTGACTGGTAATATACCATACTACATGAGACTGACACATGTGGTGGACATTGGAGGTGATTTGTAATATACCATACTACATAACACTGACACATGTGGTGGACATAGGAGGTGACAGGTAATATACCATACTACATAACACTGACACATGTGGTGGACATTGTAGGCGACTGGTAATATAACATACTACATAACACTGACACATGTGGTGGACATTGGAGGTGACTGGTAATATAACATACAACATAACACTGACACATGTGGTGGACATTGGAGGCGACTGGTAATATACCATACTACATAGACTGACACATATGGTGGACATTGGAGGTGACACGTAATATACCATTCTACATAACACTGACACATGTGGTAGACATTGGAGGTGACTGGTAATATACCATGCTACATAACACTGACACATACGGTGGACATTAGAGGTGACTGGTAATATACCATACTACATAACACTGACACATGTGGTGGACATTGGAGGTGAGTGGTAATATACCATACTACATAACACTGACATATGTGGTGGACATTAGAGGTGACTGGTAATATACCATACTACATAACACTGACACATGTGGTTGACATTGGAGGTGAGTGGTAATATACCATACTACATAACACTGACACATGTGGTGGACATTGGAGGTGACTGGTAATATACCATACTACATAGACTGACACATATGGTGGACATTGGAGGTGACAAGTAATATACCATTCTACATAACACTGACACATGTGGTAGACATTGGAGGTGACTGGTAATATACCATGCTACATAACACTGACACATGTAGTGGACATTGGAGGTGATAGGCAATATACCATACTACATAACACTGACACATGTGGTGAACATTTGAGGTGACCGGTAATATATCATACTACATAAGACTGACACATGTTGTGGTTATTGGAGGTGACTGGTAATATACCATACTACATAACACTGACACATGTGGTGGACATTGTAGGTGACTGGTAATATACCATACTACATAACACTGAAACATGTGGTTTACATTGGAGGTGACTGGTAATATACCATACTACATAGACTGACACATGTGGTGGACATTGGAGGTGACAGGTAATATACCATACTAAATAACACTGACACATGTGGTGGACATTGGAGGTGACTGGTAATATACCATACTACATAACACTGACACATGTGGTGGACATTGGAGGTGAATGGTAATATACCATACTACATAACACTGACACATGTGGTGGACATTGGAGGTGAGTGGTAATATACCATACTACATAACACTGACACATGTGGTGGACATAGGAGGTGACTGGTAATATATCATACAACATAACACTGACACATGTGGTTGACATTGGAAGTGACTGGTAATATATCATACAACATAACACTGACACATGTGGGGGACATTGGAAGTGACTGGTAATATACAATACTACTTAACACTGACACATGTGGTGGACATTGGAGGTGACTGGTAATATACCATACTACATAACACTGACACATGTAGTGGACATTGGAGGTGATAGGCAATATACCGTACTACATAACACTAACACATGTGGTGGACATTGGAGGTGACTGGTAATATACCATACTACATAACACTGACACATGTGGTGGACATTGGAGGTGTCTGGTAATATATCATACTACATAACACTGACATATCTGGTGGACATTGGAGTTCACTGGTAATATACCATAATACATAACACTGACACATGTGGTGGACATTGTAGGTAACTGGTAATATACCATACTACATAACACTGACACATGTGGTGGATATTGGATGTGACTGGTAATATACCATACTATATAACACTGACACATGTGGTGGACATTGGAGGTGACTGGTAATTTACCATACTAAATAACACTGACACATGTGGTGTACATTGGAGGTGGCTTGTAATATACCATACTAAATAACACTGACACATGTGGTGGTCATTGGAGGTGACTGGTAATATACCATACTGCATAACACTGCCACATGTGGTGGACATTGGAGGTGACTGGTAATATACCATACTACATAACACTGACACATGTGGTGGACATTGGAGGTGAGTGGTAATATACCATACTACATAAAACTGACACATGTGGTGGACATTGGATGTGACTGGTAATATACCATACTACATAACACTGACACATGTTGTGTACATTGGAGTTGACTGGTAATATACCATACTACATGAGACTGACACATGTGGTGGACATTGGAGGTGACTGGTAATATATCATACTACATAACACTAACACATGTGGTGGACATTGGATCTGACTGGTAATATACCATACTACATGAGACTGACACATGTAGTGGACATTGGAGATGACTGGTAATATACCATACTGCATAACACTGATACATGTGGTGGTCATTGGAGGTGACTGGTAATATACCATGCTACATAATACTAACAAATGTGGTGGACATTGGAGTTGACTGGTAATATACCATACTACATAACACTGACACATGTGGTGGACATTGGAGGTGACTGGTAATATACCATACTACATGAGACTGACAAATGTGGTGGTCATTGGAGGTGACTGGTAATATACCATACTACATGAGACTGACACATGTGGTGGACATTAGAGGTGATTTGTAATATACCATACTACATAACACTGACACATGTGGTGGACATAGGAGGTGACAGGTAATATACCATACTACATAACACTGACACATGTGGTGGACGTTGTAGGCGACTGGTAATATAACATACTACATAACACTGGCACATGTGGTGGACATTGGAGGTGACTGGTAATATAACATACAACATAACACTGACACATGTGGTGGACATTGGAGGCGACTGGTAATATACCATACTACATAACACTGATACATGTGATACGACTGGTAATATACCATACTACATAGACTGACACATGTAGTGGACATTGGAGGTGACTGGTAATATACCATACTACATAACACTGATACATGTGGTGGTCATTGGAGGTGAGTGGTAATATACTATACTACATAACACTGACAAATGTGGTGGTCCTTGGAGGTGACTGGTAATATACCATACTACATAACACTGACAAATGTGGTGGTCATTGGAGGTGACTGGTAATATACCATACTACATAATACTGACACATGTGGTGGACATTGGATGTGACTGGTAATATACCATACTACATAACACTGACACATGTGGTGGACATTGGAGGTGACTGGTAATATACCATACTACATAACACTGACACATGTGGTAGACATTGGATGTGACTGGTAATATACCATACTACATAACACTGACATATGTGGTGGACATTGGATGTGACTGGTAATATACCATACTACATGAGACTGACACATGTGGTGGACATTGGAGGTGACTGGTAATAGACCATGCTACATAACACTGAAACATGTAGTGGACATTGGAGGTGACAGGTAATATACCATACTACATTACACTGACACATGTTGTGGTCATTGGAGGTGACTGGTGATATACCATACTACATAACACTGACACATGTAGTGGACATTGGAGGCAACTGGTAATACACCATACTACATAACACTGACACATGTGCTGGTCATTGGCGGTGACTTGTAATATACCATACTACATTTCAATGACTCATGTGGTGGACATTGGAGTTGACTGGTAATATACCATACTACATGAGACTGACACATGTGGTGGACATTGGAGGTGACTGGTAATATACCATACTACATAACACTGACACATGTAGTGGACATTGGAGGTGATAGGCAATATACCATACTACATAACACTGACACATGTGGTGAACATTTGAGGTGACTGGTAATATACCATACTACATAAGACTGACACATGTTGTGGTTATTGGAGGTGACTGGTAATATACCATGCTACATAACACTGACACATATGGTGGACATTAGAGGTGACTGGTAATATACCATACTACATAACACTGACACATGTGGTGGACATTGGAGGTGACTGGTAATATACCATACTACATAACACTGACACATGTGGTGGACATTGGAGGTGAATGGTAATATACCATACTACATAACACTGACACATGTGGTGGACATTGGAGGTGACTGGAAATATACCATACTACATAGACTGACACATATGGTGGACATTGGAGGTGACACGTAATATACCATTCTACATAACACTGACACATGTGGTAGACATTGGAGGTGACTGGTAATATACCATGCTACATAACACTGACACATGTAGTGGACATTGGAGGTGATAGGCAATATACCATACTACATAATACTGACACATGTGGTGAACATTTGAGGTGACCAGTAATATACCATACTACATAAGATTGACACATGTTGTGGTTATTGGAGGTGACTGGTAATATACCATACTACATAACACTGACACATGTGGTGGACATTGTAGGTGACTGGTAATATACCATACTACATAGACTGACACATGTGGTGGACATTGGAGGTGACAGGTAATATACCATACTAAATAACACTGACACATGTGGTGGACATTAGAGATGACTGGTAATATACCATACTACATAACACTGACACATATGGTGGACATTGGAGGTGACTGGTAATATACCATACTACATAACACTGACACATGTGGTGGACATTGGAGGTGAGTGGTAATATACCATACTACATAACACTGACACATGTGGTGGACATAGGAGGTGACTGGTAATATATCATACAACATAACACTGACACATGTGGTTGACATTGGAAGTGACTGGTAATAAATCATACAACATAACACTGACACATGTGGTGGACATTGGAAGTGACTGGTAATATACAATACTACTTAACACTGACACATGTGGTGGACATTGGAGGTGACTGGTAATATACCATACTACATAACACTGACACATGTAGTGGACATTGGAGGTGATAGGCAATATACCGTACTACATAACACTGACACATGTGGTGGACATTGGAGGTGTCTGGTAATATACCATACTACATAACACTGACATATCTGGTGGACATTGGAGTTGACTGGTAATATACCATACTACATAACACTGACACATGTGGTGGACATTGGAGGTGTCTGGTAATATACCATACTACATTACACTGACACATGTGGTGGTCATTGGAGGTGACTGGTAATATACCATACTGCATAACACTGCCACATGTGGTGGACATTGGAGGTGACTGGTAATATACCATACTACATAACACTGACACATGTGGTGGACATTGGAGGTGAGTGGTAATATAAAATACTACATAACACTGACACATGTGGTGGACATTGGAGGTGACTGGTAATATACCATACTACATAACACTGAAACATGTAGTGGACATTGGAGGTGACAGGTAATATACCATACTACATTACACTGACACATGTTGTGGTCATTGGCGCTGACTGGTAATATACCATACTACATAACAATGACACATGTGGTGGACATTGTAAGTAACTGGTAATATACCATACTACATAACACTGACACATGTGGTGGATATTGGATGTGACTAGTAATATACCATACTATATAACACTGACACATGTGGTGGATATTGGCGGTGACTGGTAATATACCATACTACATAACACTGACACATGTGGTGGACATTGGAGGTGACTGGTAATTTACCATACTAAATAACACTGACACATGTGGTGGACATTGGAGGTGGCTGGTAATATACCATACTAAATAACACTGACACATGTGGTGGTCATTGGAGGTGACTGGTAATATACCATACTGCATAACACTGCCACATGTGGTGGACATTGGAGGTGACTGGTAATATACCATACTACATAACACTGACACATGTGGTGGACATTGGAGGTGAGTGGTAATATAAAATACTACATAACACTGACACATGTGGTGGACATTGGAGGTGACTGGTAATATACCATACTACATAACACTGAAAAATGTGGTGGACATTGGAGTTGACTGGTAATATACCATACTACATGAGACTGACACATGTGGTGGACATTGGAGGTGACTGGTAATATATCATACTACATAACATTGACACATGTGGTGGACATTGGATCTGACTGCTAATATACCATACTACATGAGACTGACACATGTAGTGGACATTGGAGGTGACTGGTAATATACCATACTACATAACACTGATACATGTGGTGGTCATTGGAGGTGACTGGTAATATACTATACTACATAACACTGACAAATGTGGTGGTCCTTGGAGGTGACTGGTAATATACCATACTACATAACACTGACAAATGTGGTGGTCATTGGAGGTGACTGGTAATATACCATACTACATAACACTGACACATGTGGTGGACATTGGATGTGACTGGTAATATACCATACTACATAACACTGACACATATGGTGGACATTGGAGGTGACTGGTAATATACCATACTACATAACACTGACACATGTGGTGGACATTGGATGTGACTGGTAATATACCATACTACATAACACTGACATATGTGGTGGACATTGGATGTGACTGGTAATATACCATACTACATGAGACTGACACATGTGGTGGACATTGGAGGTGACTGGTAATAGACCATGCTACATAACACTGAAACATGTAGTGGACATTGGAGGTAACAGGTAATATACCATACTACATTACACTGACACATGTTGTGGTCATTGGAGGTGACTGGTGATATACCATACTACATAACACTGACACATGTAGTGGACATTGGAGGTGACTGGTAATACACCATACTACATAACACTGACACATGTGGTGGTCATTGGCGGCGACTGGTAATATACCATACTACATTTCAATGACTCATGTGGTGGACATTGGAGTTGACTGGTAATATACCATACTACATGAGACTGACACATGTGGTGGACATTAGAGGTGACTGGTAATATACCATACTACATAACACTGACACATGTAGTGGACATTGGAGGTGATAGGCAATATACCATACTACATAACACTGACACATGTGGTGAACATTTGAGGTGACTGGTAATATACCATACTACATAAGACTGACACATGTTGTGGTTATTGGAGGTGACTGGTAATATACCATACTACATAAGACTGACACATGTTGTGGTTATTGGAGGTGACTGGTAATATACCTTACTACATAACACTGACACATGTGGTGAACATTTGAGGTGACTGGTAATATACCATACTACATAAGACTGACACATGTTGTGGTTATTGGAGGTGACTGGTAATATACCATACTACATAAGACTGACACATGTTGTGGACATTGTAGGTGACTGGTAATATACCATACTACATAACACTGACACATGTAGTGGACATTGGAGGTGATAGGCAATATACCATACTACATAACACTGACACATGTGGTGAACATTTGAGGTGACTGGTAATATACCATACTACATAAGACTGACACATGTTGTGGTTATGGGAGGTGACTGGTAATATACCATACTACATAACACTGACACAGGTGGTGGACATTGTAGGTGACTGGTAATATACCATACTACATAACACTGATACATGTGGTTTACATTGGAGGTGACTGGTAATATACCATACTACATAGACTAACACATGTGGTGGACATTGGGTGTGACTGGTAATATACCATACTAAATAACACTGACACATGTGGTGGTCATTGGAGGTGACTGGTAATATACCATACTGCATAACACTGACACATGTGGTGGACATTGGAGATGACTTGTAATATACCATACTACATAACACTGACACATATGGTCGACATTGGAGGTGACTGGTAATATACCATACTACATAGACTGACGCATATGGTGGACATTGGAGGTGACACGTAATATACCATTCTACATAACACTGACACATGTGGTAGACATTGGAAGTGACTGGTAATATACCATGCTACATAACACTGACACATATGGTGGACATTAGAGGTGACTGGTAATATACCATACTACATAACACTGACACATGTGGTGGACATTGGAGGTGAGTGGTAATATACCATACTACATAACACTGACACATGTGGTGGACATTAGAGGTGACTGGTAATATACCATACTACATAACACTGACACATGTGGTGGACATTGGAGGTGAGTGGTAATATACCATACTACATAACACTGACACATGTGGTGGACATTGGAGGTGACTGGTAATATACCATACTACATAGACTGACACATATGGTGGACATTGGAGGTGACACGTAATATACCATTCTACATAACACTGACACATGTGGTAGACATTGGAGGTGACTGGTAATATACCATGCTACATAACACTGACACATGTAGTGGGCATTGGAGGTGATAGGCAATATACCATACTACATAACACTGACACATGTGGTGAACATTTGAGGTGACCGGTAATATACCATACTATATAAGACTGACACATGTTGTGGTTATTGGAGGTGACTGGTAATATACCATACTACATAACACTGACACATGTGGTGGACATTGTAGGTAACTGGTAATATACCATACTACATAACACTGAAACATGTGGTTTACATTGGAGGTGACTGGTAATATACCATACTACACAGACTGACACATGTGGTGGACATTGGAGGTGACAGGTAATATACCATACTAAATAACACTGACACATGTCATGGACATTGGAGATGACTGGTAATATACCATACTACATAACACTGACACATATGGTGGACATTGGAGGTGACTGGTAATATACCATACTACATAACACTGACACATGTGGGGGACATTGGAGGTGAGTGGTAATATACCATACTACATAACACTGACACATGTGGTGGACATAGGAGGTGACTGGTAATATATCATACAACATAACACTGACACATGTGGTTGACATTGGAAGTGACTGGTAATATATCATACAACATAACACTGACACATGTGGTGGACATTGGAAGTGACTGGTAATATACAATACTACTTAACACTGACACATGTGGTGGACATGGGAGGTGACTGGTAATATACCATACTACATAACACTGACACATGTAGTGGACATTGGAGGTGATAGGCAATATACCGTACTACATAACACTGACACATGTGGTGGACATTGGAGGTGACTGGTAATATACCATACTACATAACACTGACACATGTGGTGGACATTGGAGGTGTCTGGTAATATACCATACTACATAACACTGACATATCTCGTGGACATTGGAGTTGACTGGTAATATACCATACTACATAACACTGACACATGTGGTGGACATTGGAGGTGTCTGGTAATATACCATACTACATTACACTGACACACGTGGTGGACATTGGAGGTGACTGGTAATATACCATACTACATAACACTGAAACATGTAGTGGACATTGGAGGTGACAGGTAATATACCATACTACATTACACTGACACATGTTGTGGTCATTGGCGCTGACTGGTAATATACCATACTACATAACAATGACACATGTGGTGGACATTGTAAGTAACTGGTAATATACCAAAATAAATAACACTGACACATGTGGTGGATATTGGATGTGACTGGTAATATACCATACGATATAACACTGACACATGTGGTGGATATTGGCGGTGACTGGTAATATACCATACTACATAACACTGACACATGTGGTGGACATTGGAGGTGACTGGTAATTTACCATACTAAATAACACTGACACATGTGGTGGACATTGGAGGTGGCTGGTAATATACCATACTAAATAACACTGACACATGTGGTGGACATTGGAGGTGACTGGTAATATACCATACTACATAACACTGACACATGTGGTGGACATTGGAGGTGAGTGGTAATATACCATACTACATAACACTGACACATGTGGTGGACATTGGAGGTGACTGGTAATATACCATACTACATAACACTGAAAAATGTGGTGGACATTGGAGTTGACTGGTAATATACCATACTACATGAGACTGACACATGTGGTGGACATTGGAGGTGACTGGTAATATATCATACTACATAACACTGACACATGTGGTGGACATTGGATCTGACTGGTAATATACCATACTACATGAGACTGACACATGTAGTGGACATTGGAGGTGACTGGTAATATACCATACTACATAACACTGATACATGTGGTGGTCATTGGAGGTGACTGGTAATATACTATACTACATAACACTGACAAATGTGGTGGTCCTTGGAGGTGACTGGTAATATACCATACTACATAACACTGACAAATGTGGTGGTCATTGGAGGTGACTGGTAATATACCATACTACATAACACTGACACATGTGGTGGACATTGGATGTGACTGGTAATATACCATACTACATAACACTGACACATGTGGTGGACATTGGAGGTGACTGGTAATATACCATACTACATAACACTGACACATGTGGTGGACATTGGATGTGACTGGTAATATACCATACTACATGAGACTGACACATGTGGTGGACATTGGAGGTGACTGGTAATAGACCATGCTACATAACACTGAAACATGTAGTGGACATTGGAGGTGACAGGTAATATACCATACTACATTACACTGACACATGTTGTGGTCATTGGAGGTGACCCGGTGATATACCATGCTACATAACACTGACACATGTAGTGGACATTGGAGGTGACTGGTAATACACCATACTACATAACACTGACACATGTTGTGGTCATTGGCGGTGACTGGTAATATACCATACTACATTTCAATGACTCATGTGGTGGACATTGGAGTTGACTGGTAATATACCATACTACATGAGACTGACACATGTGGTGGACATTAGAGGTGACTGGTAATATACCATACTACATAACACTGACACATGTAGTGGACATTGGAGGTGATAGGCAATATACCATACTACATAACACTGACACATGTGGTGAACATTTGAGGTGACTGGTAATATACCATACTACATAAGACTGACACATGTTGTGGTTATTGGAGGTGACTGGTAATATACCATACTACATAAGACTGACACATGTTGTGGTTATTGGAGGTGACTGGTAATATACCTTACTACATAACACTGACACATGTGGTGAACATTTGAGGTGACTGGTAATATACCATACTACATAAGACTGACACATGTTGTGGTTATTGGAGGTGACTGGTAATATACCATACTACATAACACTGACACATGTGGTGGACATTGTAGGTGACTGGTAATATACCATACTACAAAACACTGACACATGTAGTGGACATTGGAGGTGATAGGCAATATACCATACTACATAACACTGACACATGTGGTGGACATTGGAGGTGACTGGTAATATACCATACTACATAGACTGAGACATATGGTGGACATTGGAGGTGACACGTAATATACCATTCTACATAACACTGACACATGTGGTAGACATTGGAGGTGACTGGTAATATACCATGCTACATAACACTGACACATGTAGTGGGCATTGGAGGTGATAGGCAATATACCATACTACATAACACTGACACATGTGGTGAACATTTGAGGTGACCGGTAATATACCATACTATATAAGACTGACACATGTTGTGGTCATTGGCGGTGACTGGTAATATACCATACTACATTTCAATGACTCATGTGGTGGACATTGGAGTTGACTGGTAATATACCATACTACATGAGACTGACACATGTGGTGGACATTAGAGGTGACTGGTAATATACCATACTACATAACACTGACACATGTAGTGGACATTGGAGGTGATAGGCAATATACCATACTACATAACACTGACACATGTGGTGAACATTTGAGGTGACTGGTAATATACCATACTACATAAGACTGACACATGTTGTGGTTATTGGAGGTGACTGGTAATATACCATACTACATAAGACTGACACATGTGGTAGACATTGGAAGTGACTGGTAATATACCATGCTACATAACACTGACACATATGGTGGACATTAGAGGTGACTGGTAATATACCATACTACATAACACTGACACATGTGGTGGACATTGGAGGTGAGTGGTAATATACCATACTACATAACACTGACACATGTGGTGGACATTAGAGGTGACTGGTAATATACCATACTACATAACACTGACACATGTGGTGGACATTGGAGGTGAGTGGTAATATACCATACTACATAACACTGACACATGTGGTGGACATTGGAGGTGACTGGTAATATACCATACTACATAGACTGACACATATGGTGGACATTGGAGGTGACACGTAATATACCATTCTACATAACACTGACACATGTGGTAGACATTGGAGGTGACTGGTAATATACCATGCTACATAACACTGACACATGTAGTGGGCATTGAAGGTGATAGGCAATATACCATACTACATAACACTGACACATGTGGTGAACATTTGAGGTGACCGGTAATATACCATACTACATAAGACTGACACATGTTGTGGTTATTGGAGGTGACTGGTAATATACCATACTACATAACACTGACACATGTGGTGGACATTGTAGGTAACTGGTAATATACCATACTACATAACACTGAAACATGTGGTTTACATTGGAGGTGACTGGTAATATACCATACTACACAGACTGACACATGTGGTGGACATTGGAGGTGACAGGTAATATACCATACTAAATAACACTGACACATGTGGTGGACATTGGAGATGACTGGTAATATACCATACTACATAACACTGACACATATGGTGGACATTGGAGGTGACTGGTAATATACCATACTACATAACACTGACACATGTGGGGGACATTGGAGGTGAGTGGTAATATACCATACTACATAACACTGACACATGTGGTGGACATAGGAGGTGACTGGTAATATATCATACAACATAACACTGACACATGTGGTTGACATTGGAAGTGACTGGTAATATATCATACAACATAACACTGACACATGTGGTGGACATTGGAAGTGACTGGTAATATACAATACTACTTAACACTGACACATGTGGTGGACATGGGAGGTGACTGGTAATATACCATACTACATAACACTGACACATGTAGTGGACATTGGAGGTGATAGGCAATATACCGTACTACATAACACTGACACATGTGGTGGACATTGGAGGTGACTGGTAATATACCATACTACATAACACTGACACATGTGGTGGACATTGGAGGTGTCTGGTAATATACCATACTACATAACACTGACATATCTCGTGGACATTGGAGTTGACTGGTAATATACCATACTACATAACACTGACACATGTGGTGGACATTGGAGGTGTCTGGTAATATACCATACTACATTACACTGACACACGTGGTGGACATTGGAGGTGACTGGTAATATACCATACTACATAACACTGAAACATGTAGTGGACATTGGAGGTGACAGGTAATATACCATACTACATTACACTGACACATGTTGTGGTCATTGGCGCTGACTGGTAATATACCATACTACATAACAATGACACATGTGGTGGACATTGTAAGTAACTGGTAATATACCAAAATAAATAACACTGACACATGTGGTGGATATTGGATGTGACTGGTAATATACCATACGATATAACACTGACACATGTGGTGGATATTGGCGGTGACTGGTAATATACCATACTACATAACACTGACAAATGTGGTGGTCATTGGAGGTGACTGGTAATATACCATACTACATAACACTGACACATGTGGTGGACATTGGATGTGACTGGTAATATACCATACTACATAACACTGACACATGTGGTGGACATTGGAGGTGACTGGTAATATACCATACTACATAACACTGACACATGTGGTGGACATTGGATGTGACTGGTAATATACCATACTACATGAGACTGACACATGTGGTGGACATTGGAGGTGACTGGTAATAGACCATGCTACATAACACTGAAACATGTAGTGGACATTGGAGGTGACAGGTAATATACCATACTACATTACACTGACACATGTTGTGGTCATTGGAGGTGACCCGGTGATATACCATACTACATAACACTGACACATGTTGTGGTCATTGGCGGTGACTGGTAATATACCATACTACATTTCAATGACTCATGTGGTGGACATTGGAGTTGACTGGTAATATACCATACTACATGAGACTGACACATGTGGTGGACATTAGAGGTGACTGGTAATATACCATACTACATAACACTGACACATGTAGTGGACATTGGAGGTGATAGGCAATATACCATACTACATAACACTGACACATGTGGTGAACATTTGAGGTGACTGGTAATATACCATACTACATAAGACTGACACATGTTGTGGTTATTGGAGGTGACTGGTAATATACCATACTACATAAGACTGACACATGTTGTGGTTATTGGAGGTGACTGGTAATATACCTTACTACATAACACTGACACATGTGGTGAACATTTGAGGTGACTGGTAATATACCATACTACATAATACTGACACATGTTGTGGTTATTGGAGGTGACTGGTAATATACCATACTACATAACACTGACACATGTGGTGGACATTGTAGGTGACTGGTAATATACCATACTACAAAACACTGACACATGTAGTGGACATTGGAGGTGATAGGCAATATACCATACTACATAACACTGACACATGTGGTGAACATTTGAGGTGACTGGTAATATACCATACTACATAAGAATGACACATGTTGTGGTTATGGGAGGTGACTGGTAATATACCATACTACATAACACTGACACATGTGGTTTACATTGGAGGTGACTGGTAATATACCATACTACATAGACTGACACATGTGGTGGACATTGGGGGTGACTGGTAATATACCATACTAAATAACACTGACACATGTGGTGGACATTGTAGGTGACTGGTAATATACCATACTACATAACACTGATACATGTGGTTTACATTGGAGGTGACTGGTAATATACCATACTACATAGACTGACACATGTGGTGGACATTGGGGGTGACTGGTAATATACCATACTAAATAACACTGACACATGTGGTGGACATTGGAGGTGACTGGTAATATACCATACTAAATAACACTGACACATGTGGTGGTCATTGGAGGTGACTGGTAATATACCATACTGCATAACACTGACACATGTGGTGGACATTGGAGGTGACTTGTAATATACCATACTACATAACACTGACACATATGGTGGACATTGGAGGTGACTGGTAATATGCCATACTACATAGACTGACACATATCGTGGACATTGGAGGTGACACGTAATATACCATTCTACATAACACTGACACATGTGGTAGACAATGGAGGTGGCTGGTAATATAACATGCTACATAACACTGACACATATGGTGGACATTAGAGGTGACTGGTAATATACCATACTACATAACACTGACACATGTGGTGGACATTGGAGGTGAGTGGTAATATACCATACTACATAACACTGACACATGTGGTGGACATTAGAGGTGACTGGTAATATACCATACTACATAACACTGACACATGTGGTGGACATTGGAGGTGAGTGGTAATATACCATACTACATAACACTGACACATGTGGTGGACATTGGAGGTGACTGGTAATATACCATACTACATAGACTGACACATATGGTGGACATTGGAGGTGACACGTAATATACCATTCTACATAACACTGACACATGTGGTAGACATTGGAGGTGACTGGTAATATACCATGCTACATAACACTGACACATGTAGTGGACATTGGAGGTGATAGGCAATATAACATACTACATAACACTACACATGTGGTGAACATTTGAGGTGACCGGTAATATACCATACTACATAAGACTGACACATGTTGTGGTTATTGGAGGTGACTGGTAATATACCATACTACATAACACTGACACATATGGTGGACATTGGAGGTGACTGGTAATATACCATACTACATAACACTGACACATGTGGTGGACATTGGAGGTGAGTGGTAATATACCATACTACATAACACTGACACATGTGGTGGACATAGGAGATGACTGGTAATATATCATACAACATAACACTGACACATGTGGTTGACATTGGAAGTGACTGGTAATATATCATACAACATAAAACTGACACATGTGGTGGACATTGGAAGTGACTGGTAATATACAATACTACTTAACACTGACACATGTGGTGGACATTGGAGGTGACTGGTAATATACCATACTACATAACACTGACACATGTAGTGGACATTGGAGGTGATAGGCAATATACCGTACTACATAACACTGACACATGTGGTGGACATTGGAGGTGACTGGTAATATACCATACTACATAACACTGACACATGTGGTGGACATTGGAGGTGTCTGGTAATATACCATACTACATAACACTGACATATCTGGTGGACATTGGAGTTCACTGGTAATATACCATACTACATAACACTGACAGATGTGGTGGACATTGGAGGTGTCTGGTAATATACCATACTACATTACACTGACACATGTGGTGGACATTGGAGGTGACTGGTAATATACCATACTACATAACACTGAAACATGTAGTGGACATTGGAGGTGACAGGTGATATACCATACTTCATTACACTGACACATGTTGTGGTCATTGGCGCTGACTGGTAATATACCATACTACATAACAATGACACATGTGGTGGACATTGTAAGTAACTGGTAATATACCATACTACATAACACTGACACATGTGGTGGATATTGGATGTGACTGGTAATATACCATACTATATAACACTGACACATGTGGTGGATATTGGCGGTGACTGGTAATATACCATACTACATAACACTGACACATGTGGTGGACATTGGAGGTGACTGGTAATTTACCATACTAAATAACACTGACACATGTGGTGGACATTGGAGGTGGCTGGTAATATACCATACTAAATAACACTGACACATGTGGTGGTTATTTGAGGTGACTGGTAATATACCATACTGCATAACACTGCCACATGTGGTGGACATTGGAGGTGACTGGTAATATACCATACTACATAACACTGACACATGTGGTGGACATTGGAGGTGAGTGGTAATATACCATACTACATAACACTGACACATGTGGTGGACATTGGAGGTGACTGGTAATATACCATACTACATAACACTGAAAAATGTGGTGGACATTGGAGTTGACTGGTAATATACCATACTACATGAGACTGACACATGTGGTGGACATTGGAGGTGACTGGTAATATATCATACTACATAACACTGACACATGTGGTGGACATTGGATCTGACTGGTAATATACCATACTACATGAGACTGACACATGTAGTGGACATTGGAGGTGACTGGTAATATACCATACTACATAACACTGATACATGTGGTGGTCATTGGAGGTGACTGGTAATATACTATACTACATAACACTGACAAATGTGGTGGTCCTTGGAGGTGACTGGTAATATACCATACTACATAACACTGACAAATGTGGTGGTCATTGGAGGTGACTGGTAATATACCATACTAGATAACACTGACACATGTGGTGGACATTGGATGTGACTGGTAATATACCATACTACATAACACTGACACATGTGGTGGACATTGGAGGTGACTGGTAATATTCCATACTACATAACACTGACACATGTGGTGGACATTGGATGTGACTGGTAATATACCATACTACATAACACTGACATATGTGGTGGACATTGGATGTGACTGGTAATATACCATACTACATGAGACTGACACATGTGGTGGACATTGGAGGTGACTGGTAATAGACCATGCTACATAACACTGAAACATGTAGTGGACATTTGAGGTGACAGGTAATATACCATACTACATTACACTGACACATGTTGTGGTCATTGGAGGTGACTGGTGATATACCATACTACATAACACTGACACATGTAGTGGACATTGGAGGTGACTGGTAATACACCATACTACATAACACTGACACATGTGGTGGTCATTGGCGGTGACTGGTAATATACCATACTACATAACACTGAAAAATGTGGTGGACATTGGAGTTGACTGGTAATATACCATACTACATGAGACTGACACATGTGGTGGACATTGGAGGTGACTGGTAATATATCATACTACATAACACTGACACATGTGGTGGACATTGGATCTGACTGGTAATATACCATACTACATGAGACTGACACATGTAGTGGACATTGGAGGTGACTGGTAATATACCATACTACATAACACTGATACATGTGGTGGTCATTGGAGGTGACTGGTAATATACTATACTACATAACACTGACAAATGTGGTGGTCCTTGGAGGTGACTGGTAATATACCATACTACATAACACTGACAAATGTGGTGGTCATTGGAGGTGACTGGTAATATACCATACTACATAACACTGACACATGTGGTGGACATTGGATGTGACTGGTAATATACCATACTACATAACACTGACACATGTGGTGGACATTGGAGGTGACTGGTAATATACCATACTACATAACACTGACACATGTGGTGGACATTGGATGTGACTGGTAATATACCATACTACATGAGACTGACACATGTGGTGGACATTGGAGGTGACTGGTAATAGACCATGCTACATAACACTGAAACATGTAGTGGACATTGGAGGTGACAGGTAATATACCATACTACATTACACTGACACATGTTGTGGTCATTGGAGGTGACCCGGTGATATACCATACTACATAACACTGACACATGTAGTGGACATTGGAGGTGACTGGTAATACACCATACTACATAACACTGACACATGTTGTGGTCATTGGCGGTGACTGGTAATATACCATACTACATTTCAATGACTCATGTGGTGGACATTGGAGTTGACTGGTAATATACCATACTACATGAGACTGACACATGTGGTGGACATTAGAGGTGACTGGTAATATACCATACTACATAACACTGACACATGTAGTGGACATTGGAGGTGATAGGCAATATACCATACTACATAACACTGACACATGTGGTGAACATTTGAGGTGACTGGTAATATACCATACTACATAAGACTGACACATGTTGTGGTTATTGGAGGTGACTGGTAATATACCATACTACATAAGACTGACACATGTTGTGGTTATTGGAGGTGACTGGTAATATACCTTACTACATAACACTGACACATGTGGTGAACATTTGAGGTGACTGGTAATATACCATACTACATAAGACTGACACATGTTGTGGTTATTGGAGGTGACTGGTAATATACCATACTACATAACACTGACACATGTGGTGGACATTGTAGGTGACTGGTAATATACCATACTACAAAACACTGACACATGTAGTGGACATTGGAGGTGATAGGCAATATACCATACTACATAACACTGACACATGTGGTGAACATTTGAGGTGACTGGTAATATACCATACTACATAAGAATGACACATGTTGTGGTTATGGGAGGTGACTGGTAATATACCATACTACATAACACTGACACATGTGGTTTACATTGGAGGTGACTGGTAATATACCATACTACATAGACTGACACATGTGGTGGACATTGGGGGTGACTGGTAATATACCATACTAAATAAAACTGACACATGTGGTGGACATTGTAGGTGACTGGTAATATACCATACTACATAACACTGATACATGTGGTTTACATTGGAGGTGACTGGTAATATACCATACTACATAGACTGACACATGTGGTGGACATTGGGGGTGACTGGTAATATACCATACTAAATAACACTGACACATGTGGTGGACATTGGAGGTGACTGGTAATATACCATACTAAATAACACTGACACATGTGGTGGTCATTGGAGGTGACTGGTAATATACCATACTGCATAACACTGACACATGTGGTGGACATTGGAGGTGACTTGTAATATACCATACTACATAACACTGACACATATGGTGGACATTGGAGGTGACTGGTAATATGCCATACTACATAGACTGACACATATCGTGGACATTGGAGGTGACACGTAATATACCATTCTACATAACACTGACACATGTGGTAGACAATGGAGGTGGCTGGTAATATAACATGCTACATAACACTGACACATATGGTGGACATTAGAGGTGACTGGTAATATACCATACTACATAACACTGACACATGTGGTGGACATTGGAGGTGAGTGGTAATATACCATACTACATAACACTGACACATGTGGTGGACATTAGAGGTGACTGGTAATATACCATACTAAATAACACTGACACATGTGGTGGACATTGGAGGTGAGTGGTAATATACCATACTACATAACACTGACACATGTGGTGGACATTGGAGGTGACTGGTAATATACCATACTACATAGACTGACACATATGGTGGACATTGGAGGTGACACGTAATATACCATTCTACATAACACTGACACATGTGGTAGACATTGGAGGTGACTGGTAATATACCATGCTACATAACACTGACACATGTAGTGGACATTGGAGGTGATAGGCAATATAACATACTACATAACACTACACATGTGGTGAACATTTGAGGTGACCGGTAATATACCATACTACATAAGACTGACACATGTTGTGGTTATTGGAGGTGACTGGTAATATACCATACTACATAACACTGACACATATGGTGGACATTGGAGGTGACTGGTAATATACCATACTACATAAAACTGACACATGTGGTGGACATTGGAGGTGAGTGGTAATATACCATACTACATAACACTGACACATGTGGTGGACATAGGAGATGACTGGTAATATATCATACAACATAACACTGACACATGTGGTTGACATTGGAAGTGACTGGTAATATATCATACAACATAAAACTGACACATGTGGTGGACATTGGAAGTGACTGGTAATATACAATACTACTTAACACTGACACATGTGGTGGACATTGGAGGTGACTGGTAATATACCATACTACATAACACTGACACATGTAGTGGACATTGGAGGTGATAGGCAATATACCGTACTACATAACACTGACACATGTGGTGGACATTGGAGGTGACTGGTAATATACCATACTACATAACACTGACACATGTGGTGGACATTGGAGGTGTCTGGTAATATACCATACTACATAACACTGACATATCTGGTGGACATTGGAGTTCACTGGTAATATACCATACTACATAACACTGACAGATGTGGTGGACATTGGAGGTGTCTGGTAATATACCATACTACATTACACTGACACATGTGGTGGACATTGGAGGTGACTGGTAATATACCATACTACATAACACTGAAACATGTAGTGGACATTGGAGGTGACAGGTGATATACCATACTTCATTACACTGACACATGTTGTGGTCATTGGCGCTGACTGGTAATATACCATACTACATAACACTGACACATGTGGTGGATATTGGATGTGACTGGTAATATACCATACTATATAACACTGACACATGTGGTGGATATTGGCGGTGACTGGTAATATACCATACTACATAACACTGACACATGTGGTGGACATTGGAGGTGACTGGTAATTTACCATACTAAATAACACTGACACATGTGGTGGACATTGGAGGTGGCTGGTAATATACCATACTAAATAACACTGACACATGTGGTGGTTATTTGAGGTGACTTGTAATATACCATACTGCATAACACTGCCACATGTGGTGGACATTGGAGGTGACTGGTAATATACCATACTACATAACACTGACACATGTGGTGGACATTGGAGGTGAGTGGTAATATACCATACTACATAACACTGACACATGTGGTGGACATTGGAGGTGACTGGTAATATACCATACTACATAACACTGAAAAATGTGGTGGACATTGGAGTTGACTGGTAATATACCATACTACATGAGACTGACACATGTGGTGGACATTGGAGGTGACTGGTAATATATCATACTACATAACACTGACACATGTGGTGGACATTGGATCTGACTGGTAATATACCATACTACATGAGACTGACACATGTAGTGGACATTGGAGGTGACTGGTAATATACCATACTACATAACACTGATACATGTGGTGGTCATTGGAGGTGACTGGTAATATACTATACTACATAACACTGACAAATGTGGTGGTCCTTGGAGGTGACTGGTAATATACCATACTACATAACACTGACAAATGTGGTGGTCATTGGAGGTGACTGGTAATATACCATACTAGATAACACTGACACATGTGGTGGACATTGGATGTGACTGGTAATATACCATACTACATAACACTGACACATGTGGTGGACATTGGAGGTGACTGGTAATATTCCATACTACATAACACTGACACATGTGGTGGACATTGGATGTGACTGGTAATATACCATACTACATAACACTGACATATGTGGTGGACATTGGATGTGACTGGTAATATACCATACTACATGAGACTGACACATGTGGTGGACATTGGAGGTGACTGGTAATAGACCATGCTACATAACACTGAAACATGTAGTGGACATTTGAGGTGACAGGTAATATACCATACTACATTACACTGACACATGTTGTGGTCATTGGAGGTGACTGGTGATATACCATACTACATAACACTGACACATGTAGTGGACATTGGAGGTGACTGTTAATACACCATACTACATAACACTGACACATGTGGTGGTCATTGGCGGTGACTGGTAATATACCATACTACATTTCAATGACTCATGTGGTGGACATTCGAGTTGACTGGTAATATACCATACTACATGAGACTGACACATGTGGTGGACATTAGAGGTGACTGGTAATATACCATACTACATAACACTGACACATGTAGTGGACATTGGAGGTGATAGGCAATATACCATACTACATAACACTGACACATGTGGTGAACATTTGAGGTGACTGGTAATATACCATACTACATAAGACTGACACATGTTGTGGTTATTGGAGGTGACTGGTAATATACCATACTACATAAGACTGACACATGTTGTGGTTATTGGAGGTGACTGGTAATATACCTTACTACATAACAATGACACATGTGGTGAACATTTGAGGTGACTGGTAATATACCATACTACATAAGACTGACACATGTTGTGGTTATTGGAGGTGATAGGCAATATACCATACTACATAACACTGACACATGTGGTGGACATTGTAGTTGACTGGTAATATACCATACTACATAACACTGACACATGTAGTGGACATTGGAGGTGATAGGCAATATACCATACTACATAACACTGACACATGTGGTGAACATTTGAGGTGACTGGTAATATACCATACTACATAACACTGACACATGTCGTGGACATTGTAGGTGACAGGTAATATACCATACTACATAACACTGATACATGTGGTTTACATTGGAGGTAACTGGTAATATACCATACTACATAGACTGATACATGTGGTGGACATTGGGGGTGACTGGTAATATACCATACTAAATAACACTGACACATGTGGTGGACATTGGAGGTGACTGGTAATATACCATACTAAATAACACTGACACATGTGGTGGTCATTGGAGGTGACTGGTAATATACCATACTGCATAACACTGACACATGTGGTGAACATTGGAGGTGACTTGTAATATACCATACTACATAACACTGACACATATGGTGGACATTGGAGGTGACTGGTAATATACCATACTACATAGACTGACACATATGGTGGACATTGGAGGTGACACGTAATATACCATTCTACATAACACTGACACATATGGTGGACATTAGAGGTGACTGGTAATATACCATACTACATAACACTGACACATGTGGTGGACATTGGAGGTGAGTGGTAATATACCATACTACATAACACTGACACATGTGGTGGACATTAGAGGTGACTGGTAATATACCATACTACATAACACTGACACATGTGGTGGACATTGGAGGTGAGTGGTAATATACCATACTACATAACACTGACACATGTGGTGGACATTGGAGGTGACTGGTAATATACCATACTACATAGACTGACACATATGGTGGACATTGGAGGTGACACGTAATATACCATTCTACATAACACTGACACATGTGGTAGACATTGGAGGTGACTGGTAATATACCATGCTACATAACACTGACACATGTAGTGGACATTGGAGGTGATAGGCAATATACTATACTACATAACACTGACACATGTGGTGAACATTTGAGGTGACCGGTAATATACCATACTACATAAGACTGACACATGTTGTGGTTATTGGAGGTGACTGGTAATATACCATACTACATAACACTGACACATGTGGTGGACATTGTAGGTGACTGGTAATATACCATACTACATAACACTGAAACATGTGGTTTACATTGGAGGTGACTGGTAATATACCATACTACATAGACTGACACATGTGGTGGACATTGGAGGTGACAGGTAATATACCATACTAAATAACACTGACACATGTGGTGGACATTGGAGGTGACTGGTAATATACCATACTACATAACACTGACACATATGGTGGACATTGGAGGTGACTGGTAATATACCATACTACATAACACTGTGGACATTGGAGGTGAGTGGTAATATACCATACTACATAACACTGACACATGTGGTGGACATAGGAGGTGACTGGTAATATATCATACAACATAACACTGACACATGTGGTTGACATTGGAAGTGACTGGTAATATATCATACAACATAAAACTGACACATGTGGTGGACATTGGAAGTGACTGGTAATATACAATACTACTTAACACTGACACATGTGGTGGACATTGGAGGTGACTGGTAATATACCATACTACATAACACTGACACATGTAGTGGACATTGGAGGTGATAGGCAATAAACCGTACTACATAACACTGACAAATGTGGTGGACATTGGAGGTGACTGTTAATATACCATACTACATAACACTGACACATGTGGTGGACATTGGAGGTGTCTGGTAATATACCATACTACATAACACTGACATATCTGGTGGACATTGGAGTTCACTGGTAATATACCATACTACATAACACTGACACATGTGGTGGACATTGGAGGTGTCTGGTAATATACCATACTACATTACACTGACACATGTGGTGGACATTGGAGGTGACTGGTAATATACCATACTACATAACACTGAAACATGTAGTGGACATTGGAGGTGACAGGTAATATACCATACTACATTACACTGACACATGTGGTGGACATTGTAAGTAACTGGTAATATACCATACTACATAACACTGACACATGTGGTGGATATTGGATGTGACTGGTAATATACCATACTATATAACACTGACACATGTGGTGGATATTGGAGGTGAATGGTAATATACCGTACTACATAACACTGACACATATGGTGGACATTGGAGGTGACTGGTAATTTACCATACTAAATAACACTGACACATGTGGTGGACATTGGAGGTGGCTGGTAATATACCATACTAAATAACACTGACACATGTGGTGGTCATTGGAGGTGACCGGTAATATACCATACTGCATAACACTGCCACATGTGGTGGACATTGGAGGTGACTGGTAATATACCATACTACATAACACTGACACATGTGGTGGACATTGGAGGTGAGTGGTAATATACCATACTACATAACACTGACACATGTGGTGGACATTGGAGGTGACTGGTAATATACCATACTACATAACACTGACACATGTGGTGGACATTGGAGTTGACTGGTAATATACCATACTACATGAGACTGACACATGTGGTGGACATTGGAGGTGACTGGTAATATATCATACTACATAACACAAACACATGTGGTGGACATTGGATCTGACTGGTAATATACCATACTACATGAGACTGACACATGTAGTGGACATTGGAGGTGACTGGTAATATACCATACTACATAACACTGATACATGTGGTGGTCATTGGAGGTGACTGGTAATATACCATGCTACATAACACTGACAAATGTGGTGGACATTGGAGTTGACTGGTAATATACCATACTACATAACACTGACACATGTGGTGGACATTGGAGGTGACTGGTAATATACCATACTACATGAGACTGACAAATGTGGTGGTCATTGGAGGTGACTGGTAATATACCATACTACATGAGACTGACACATGTGGTGGACATTGGAGGTGATTTGTCTTATACCATACTACATAACACTGACACATGTGGTGGACATTGGAGGTGACAGGTAATATACCATACTACATAACACTGACACATGTGGTGGACATTGTAGTCGACTGGTAATATAACATACTACATAACACTGGCACATGTGGTGGACATTGGAGGTGACTGGTAATATAACATACAACATAACACTGACACATGTGGTGGACATTGGAGGCGACTGGTAATATACCATACTACATAGACTGACACATATGGTGGACATTGGAGGTGACACGTAATATACCATTCTACATAACACTGACACATGTGGTAGACATTGGAGGTGACTGGTAATATACCATGCTACATAACACTGACACATATGGTGGACATTTGAGGTGACTAGAAATATACCATACTACATAACAGTGACACATGTGGTGGACATTGGAGGTGAGTGGTAATATACCATACTAGATAATACTGACACATGTGGTGGACATTAGAGGTGACTGGTAATATACCATACTACATAACACTGACACATGTGGTGGACATTGGAGGTGAGTGGTAATATACCATACTACATAACACTGACACATGTGGTGGACATTGGATGTGACTGGTTATATACCATACTACATAAACTGACACATATGGTGGACATTGGAGGTGACACGTAATATACAATTCTACATAACACTGACACATGTGGTAGACATTGGAGGTGACTGGTAATATACCATGCTACATAACACTGACACATGTAGTGGACATTGGAGGTGATAGGCAATATATCATACTACATAACACTGACACATGTGGTGAACATTTGAGGTGACCGGTAATATACCATACTACATAAGACTGACACATGTTGTGGTTATTGGAGGTGACTGGTAATATACCATACTACATAGACTGACACATGTGGTGGACATTGGAGGTGACTGGAAATATACAATACTACATAACACTGACACATGTGGTGGACATTGGAGGTGACTGGTAATATACCATACTACATAACACTGACACATGTGGTGGTCATTGGAGGTGACTGGTAATATAGCATACTACATAACACTGACACATGTGGTGGTTATTAGAGGTGACTGGTAATATACCATACTACATAACACTGACACATGTGGTGGACATTGGAGGTGACTGGTAATATACCATACTACATAATACTGACACATGTGGTGGACATTGTAGGTGACTGGTAATATACCATACTACATAGACTGACACATGTGGTGGACATTGGAGGCGACAGGTAATATACCATTCTACATAACACTGACACATGTGGTAGACATTGGAGGTGACTGGTAATATACCATGCTACATAACACTGACACATGTAGTGGACATTGGACGTGATAAACAATATACCATACTACATAACACTGACACATGTGGTGGTCATTGGAGGTGACTGGTAATATACTATACTCCATGAGACTGACACATGTAGTGGACATTGGAGGTGACTGGTAATATACTATACTACATAACACTGACACATGTGGTGGTCATTGGAGGTGACTGGTAATATATCATACAACATGACACTGACACATGTGGTGGACATTGGAGGTGACTGGTAATATATCATACTACATAACACTGACACATGTAGTGGACATTGGAGGTGACTGGTATTATACCATACTACATATCACTGACACATGTGGTGGTCATTGGAAGTGACTGGTAATATACCATACTACATAACACTGACACATGTGGTGGACATTGGAGGTGACTGGTAATATACCATACTACATAACACTGACACATGTGGTGGACATTGGAGGTGTCTGGTAATATACCATACTACATTACAGTGACACAGGTGGTGGACATTGAAAGTAACTGGTAATATACCATACTACATAACACTGACACATGTGGTGGACATTGGAGGTGACTGGTAATATACCATACTACATAACACTGACACATGTGGTGGACATTGGAGGTGTCTGGTAATATACCATACTACATTACACTGACACAGGTGGTGGACATTGTAGATGACTGGTAATATACCATACTACATAACACTGACACATGTGGTGGACATTGGAGGTGACTGGTAATATACCATACTACATAACACTGACACATGTGGTGGACATTGGTGGTGTCTGGTAATATACCATACTACATTACACTGACACAGGTGGTGGACATTGAAAGTAACTGGTAATATACCATACTACATAACACTGACACATGTGGTGGACATTGGAGGTGACTGGTAATATACCATACTAAATAACACTGTCCCATGTGGTGGACATTGGAGGTGACTGGTAATAAACCATACTACATAACACTGACACATGTGGTGGATATTGGAGGTGACTGGTAATATACCATACTAAATAACACTGACCCATGTGGTGGACATTGGAGGTGACTGGTAATAAACCATACTACATAACACTGACACATGTGGTGGACATTGGAGGTGACTGGTAATATACCATACTAAATAACACTGACACATGTGGTGGACATTGGAGGTGACTGGTAATATACCATACTACATAACACTGACACATGTGGTGGACATTGGTGGTGACTGGTAATATACCATACTAAATAACACTGACACATGTGGTGGACATTGGAGGTGACTGGTAATATACCATACTACATAACACTGACACATGTGGTGGACATTGGAGTTGACTGGTAATATAACATACTAAATAACACTGACACATGTGGTGGACTTTGGAGGTGACTGGTAATATACCATACTACATAACACTGACACATATGGTGGACATTGGAGGTGACTGGTAATATACCATTCTACATAACACTGACACATGTGGTGGATATTGGAGGTGACTGGTAATATACCATACTACATAACACTGACACATGTGGTGGATATTGGAGGTGACTGGTAATATAACCATACTACATAACACTGACACATGTGGTGGTCATTGGAGGTGACTGGTAATATACCATTCTACATAACACTGACACATGTAGTGGACATTGGGGGTGACTGGTAATATATCATTCTACATAACACTGACACATGTAGTGGACATTGGGGGTGACTGGTAATATACCATTCTACATAACACTGACACATGTAGTGGACATTGGGGGTGACAGGTAATATACCATACTACATAACACTGACACATGTAGTGGACATTGGGGGTGACTGGTAATATACCATTCTACATAACACTGACACATGTAGTGGACATTGGAGGTGACTGGTAATATACCATTCTACATAACACTGACACATGTAGTGGACATTGGAGGTGACTGGTAATATACCATTCTACATAACACTGACATGTAGTGGACATTGGGGCTGACTGGTAATATACCATACTACATAACACTGACACATGTAGTGGGCATTGGAGGTGACTGGTAATATACCATACTACATAACACTGACACATGTTGTTGTGGTCATTGGCGGTGACTGGTAATATACCTTACTACATAACACTGACACATGTGGTGGACATTGGAGCTGACTAGTAATATATCATACTACATAACACTGACACATGTGGTGGACATTGGGGGTGACTGGTAATATACCATACTAAATAACACTGACACATGTGGTGGACATTGGAGGTGACTGGTAATATACCATACTAAATAACACTGACACATGTGGTGGACATTGGAGGTAACTGGTAATATACCATAATACATAACACTGACACATGTGGTGGTCATTGGAGGTGACTGGTAATATATCATACAACATAACACTGACACATGTGGTGGACATTGGAAGTGACTGTTAATATACAAAACTACATAACACTGACACATGTGGTGGACATTGGAGGTGACTGGTAATAGACCATACTACATAACACTGAAACATGTAGTCGACATTGGAGGTGACAGGTAATATACCATTCTACATAACACTGACACATGTAGTGGACATTGGAGGTGATAGGCAATATACCATACTACATAACACTGACACATGTGGTGGTCATTGGAGGTGACTGGTAATATATCATACAACATGACACTGACACATGTGGTGGACATTGGAGGTGACTGGTAATATATCATACTACATAACACTGACACATGTAGTGGACATTGGAGGTGACTGGTATTATACCATACTAAATAACACTGACACATGTGGTGGACATTGGAGGTGACTGGTAATATACCATACTAAATAACACTGACACATGTGGTGGACATTGGATGTAACTGGTAATATACCATAATACATAACACTGACACATGTGGTGGTCATTGGAGGTGACTGGTAATATATCATACAACATAACACTGACACATGTGGTGGACATTGGAAGTGACTGTTAATATACAAAACTACATAACACTGACACATGTGGTGGACATTGGAGGTGACTGGTAATAGACCATACTACATAACACTGAAACATGTAGTCGACATTGGAGGTGACAGGTAATATACCATTCTACATAACACTGACACATGTAGTGGACATTGGAGGTGATAGGCAATATACCATACTACATAACACTGACACATGTGGTGGTCATTGGAGGTGACTGGTAATATATCATACAACATGACACTGACACATGTGGTGGACATTGGAGGTGACTGGTAATATATCATACTACATAACACTGACACATGTAGTGGACATTGGAGGTGACTGGTATTATACCATACTACATATCACTGACACATGTGGTGGTCATTGGAAGTGACTGGTAATATACCATACTACATAACACTGACACATGTGGTGGACATTGGAGGTGACTGGTAATATACCATACTACATAACACTGACACATGTGGTGGACATTGGAGGTGTCTGGTAATATACCATACTACATTACAGTGACACAGGTGGTGGACATTGAAAGTAACTGGTAATATACCATACTACATAACACTGACACATGTGGTGGACATTGGAGGTGACTGGTAATATACCATACTACATAACACTGACACATGTGGTGGACATTGGAGGTGTCTGGTAATATACCATACTACATTACACTGACACAGGTGGTGGACATTGTAGATGACTGGTAATATACCATACTACATAACACTGACACATGTGGTGGACATTGGAGGTGACTGGTAATATACCATACTACATAACACTGACACATGTGGTGGACATTGGTGGTGTCTGGTAATATACCATACTACATTACACTGACACAGGTGGTGGACATTGAAAGTAACTGGTAATATACCATACTACATAACACTGACACATGTGGTGGACATTGGAGGTGACTGGTAATATACCATACTACATAACACTGACACATGTGGTGGACATTGGAGGTGACTGGTAATATACCATACTAAATAACACTGACCCATGTGGTGGACATTGGAGGTGACTGGTAATAAACCATACTACATAACACTGACACATGTGGTGGATATTGGAGGTGACTGGTAATATACCATACTAAATAACACTGACCCATGTGGTGGACATTGGAGGTGACTGGTAATAAACCATACTACATAACACTGACACATGTGGTGGACATTGGAGGTGACTGGTAATATACCATACTAAATAACACTGACACATGTGGTGGACATTGGAGGTGACTGGTAATATACCATACTACATAACACTGACACATGTGGTGGACATTGGTGGTGACTGGTAATATACCATACTAAATAACACTGACACATGTGGTGGACATTGGAGGTGACTGGTAATATACCATACTACATAACACTGACACATGTGGTGGACATTGGAGTTGACTGGTAATATAACATACTAAATAACACTGACACATGTGGTGGACATTGGAGGTGACTGGTAATATACCATACTACATAACACTGACACATATGGTGGACATTGGAGGTGACTGGTAATATACCATTCTACATAACACTGACACATGTGGTGGATATTGGAGGTGACTGGTAATATACCATACTACATAACACTGACACATGTGGTGGATATTGGAGGTGACTGGTAATATAACCATACTACATAACACTGACACATGTGGTGGTCATTGGAGGTGACTGGTAATATACCATTCTACATAACACTGACACATGTAGTGGACATTGGGGGTGACTGGTAATATATCATTCTACATAACACTGACACATGTAGTGGACATTGGGGGTGACTGGTAATATACCATTCTACATAACACTGACACATGTAGTGGACATTGGGGGTGACAGGTAATATACCATACTACATAACAATGACACATGTAGTGGACATTGGGGGTGACTGGTAATATACCATTCTACATAACACTGACACATGTAGTGGACATTGGAGGTGACTGGTAATATACCATTCTACATAACACTGACACATGTAGTGGACATTGGAGGTGACTGGTAATATACCATTCTACATAACACTGACATGTAGTGGACATTGGGGCTGACTGGTAATATACCATACTACATAACACTGACACATGTAGTGGGCATTGGAGGTGACTGGTAATATACCATACTACATAACACTGACACATGTTGTTGTGGTCATTGGCGGTGACTGGTAATATACCTTACTACATAACACTGACACATGTGGTGGACATTGGAGCTGACTAGTAATATATCATACTACATAACACTGACACATGTGGTGGACATTGGGGGTGACTGGTAATATACCATACTAAATAACACTGACACATGTGGTGGACATTGGAGGTGACTGGTAATATACCATACTAAATAACACTGACACATGTGGTGGACATTGGAGGTAACTGGTAATATACCATAATACATAACACTGACACATGTGGTGGTCATTGGAGGTGACTGGTAATATATCATACAACATAACACTGACACATGTGGTGGACATTGGAAGTGACTGTTAATATACAAAACTACATAACACTGACACATGTGGTGGACATTGGAGGTGACTGGTAATAGACCATACTACATAACACTGAAACATGTAGTCGACATTGGAGGTGACAGGTAATATACCATTCTACATAACACTGACACATGTAGTGGACATTGGAGGTGATAGGCAATATACCATACTACATAACACTGACACATGTGGTGGTCATTGGAGGTGACTGGTAATATACCATACTACATAAAACTGACACACCTGGTGGATATTGGAGTTGACTGGTAATATACCATACTCCATGAGACTGACACATGTAGTGGTCATTGGAGGTGACTGGTAATATACCATACTACATATCACTGACACATGTGGTGGTCATTGGAAGTGACTGGTAATATACCATACTACATAACACTGACACATGTGGTGGACATTGGGGGTGACTGGTAATATACCATACTACATAACACTGACACATGTGGTGGACATTGGAGGTGTCTGGTAATATACCATACTACATTACACTGACACAGGTGGTGGACATTCAAAGTAACTGGTAATATACCATACTACATAACACTGACACATGTGGTGGACATTGGAGGTGACTGGTAATATACCATACTACATAACACTGACACATGTCATGGTCATTGGAGGTGACTGGTAATATATCATACTACATAACATTGACACATGTGGTGGACATTGTAGGTGACTGGTAATATACCATACTACATTACACTGACACATGTGGTGGACATTGGAGTTGACTGGTAATATACCATACTACATAGACTGACACATGTGGTGGACATTGGAGGCGACAGGTAATATACCATTCTACATAACACTGACACATGTGGTAGACATTGGAGGTGACTGGCAATATACCATTCTACATAACACTGACACATGTGGTGGACATTGGAGGTGACTGGTAATATACCATACTAAATAACACTGACACATGTTGTGGTTATTGGAGGTGACTGGTAATATACCATACTACATAACACTGACACATGTGGTGAACATTTGAGGTGACTGGTTATATACCATACTACATAAGACTGACACATGTTGTGGTTATTGGAGGTGACTGGTAATATACCATACTACATAACACTGACACATGTGGTGGACATTGTAGGTGACTGGTAATATACCATATTACATAACACTGACACATGTAGTGGACATTGGAGGTGATAGGCAATATACCATACTACATAACACTGACACATGTGGTGAACATTTGAGGTGACTGGTAATATACCATACTACATAAGACTGACACATGTGGTGGACATTGGAGGTGACTTGTAATATACCATACTACATAACACTGACACATATGGTGGACATTGGAGGTGACTGGTAATATACCATACTACATAACACTGACACCTGTGGTGGACATTGTAGGTGATTGGTAATATACCATACTACATAACACTGACACATGTGGTGGAAATTGGAGGTGACTGGTAATATACCATACTACATAGACTGACACATGTGGTGGACATTGGAGGTGACAGGTAATATACCATTCTACATAACACTGACACATATAGTGGACATTGGAGGTGATAGGCAATATACCATACTACATAACACTGACACATGTGGTGGTCATTGGAGGTGACTGGCAATATACCATACTACACAACACTGACACATGTGGTGGTCATTGGAGGTGACTGGTAATGTACCATACTCCATGAGACTGACACATGTGGTGGACATTGGAGGTGACTGGTAATATATCATACTACATAACACTGACACATGTGGTGGACATTGGAGCTGACTGGTAATATACCATACTACATGAGACTGACACATGTAGTGGACATTGGAGGTGACTGGTAATATATCATACTACATAACACTGACACATGTAGTGGACATTGGAGGTGACTGGTATTATTCCATACTACATATCACAGACACATGTGGTGGTCATTGGAAGTGACAGGTAATATACCATACTACATAACACTGACACATGTGGTGGACATTGGAGGTGACTGGTATTATACCATACTACATATCACTGACACATGTGGTGGTCATTGGAAGTGACTGGTAATATACCATACTACATAACACTGACACATGTGGTGGACATTGTAGGTGACTGGTAATATACCATACTACATATCACTGACACATGTGGTGAACATTGGAGGTGACTGGTGATATACCATACTACATAACACTGACACATGTGGTGGACATTGGAGGTGACTGGTAATATACCATACTACATAACACTGACACATGTCGTGGTCATTGGAGGTGACTGGTAATATATCATACTACATAACATTGACACATGTGGTGGACATTGTAGGTGGCTGGTAATATACCATACTACATTACACTGACACATGTGGTGGACATTGGAGTTGACTGGTAATATACCATACTACATAGACTGACACATGTGGTGGACATTGGAGGCGACAGGTAATATACCATTCTACATAACACTGACACATGTGGTAGACATTGGAGGTGACTGGCAATATACCATTCTACATAACACTGACACATGTGGTGGACATTGGAGGTGACTGGTAATATACCATACTGAATAACACTGACACATGCTGTGGTTATTGGAGGTGACTGCTAATATACCATACTACATAACACTGACACATGTGGTGAACATTTGAGGTGACTGGTAATATACCATACTACATAAGACTGACACATGTTGTGGTTATTGGAGGTGACTGGTAATATACCATACTACATAACACTGACACATGTGGTGGACATTGTAGGTGACTGGTAATATACCATACTACATAACACTGACACATGTAATGGACATTGGAGGTGATAGGCAATATACCATACTACATAACACTGACACATGTGGTGAACATTTGAGGTGACTGGTAATATACCATACTACATAAGACTGACACATGTGGTGGACATTGGAGGTGACTTGTAATATACCATACTACATAACACTGACACATATGGTGGACATTGGAGGTGACTGGTAATATACCATACTACATAACACTGACACATGTGGTGGACATTGTAGGTGATTGGTAATATACCATACTACATAACACTGACACATGTGGTGGAAATTGGAGGTGACTGGTAATATACCATACTACATAGACTGACACATGTGGTGGACATTGGAGGTGACAGGTAATATACCATTCTACATAACACTGACACATATAGTGGACATTGGAGGTGATAAGCAATATACCATACTACATAACACTGACACATGTGGTGGTCATTGGAGGTGACTGGTAATATACCATACTACATAACACTGACACATGTGGTGGTCATTGGAGGTGACTGGTAATATACCATACTCCATGAGACTGACACATGTGGTGGACATTGGAGGTGACTGGTAATATATCATACTACATAACACTGACACATGTGGTGGACATTGGAGCTGACTGGTAATATACCATACTACATGAGACTGACACATGTAGTGGACATTGGAGGTGACTGGTAATATACCATACTACATAACACTGACACATGTAGTGGACATTGGAGGTGACTGGTATTATTCCATACTACATATCACTGACACATGTGGTGGTCATTGGAAGTGACTGGTAATATACCATACTACATAACACTGACACATGTGGTGGACATTGGAGGTGACTGGTGATATACCATACTACATAACACTGACACATGTGGTGGACATTGGAGGTGACTGGTGATATACCATACTACATAACACTGACACATGTGGTGGACATTGGAGGTGACTGGTAATATACCATACTACATAACACTGACACATGTGGTGGACATTGGAGGTGACTGGTAATAAACCATACTACATAACACTGACATATGTGGTGGACATTGGAGGTGACTGGTAATATACCATACTACATAACACTGACACATGTGGTGGACATTGGAGGTGACTGGTAATATACCATACTACATAACACTGACACATGTGGTGGACATTGGAGGTGTCTGGTAATATACCATACTACATTACACTGACACAGGTGGTGGACATTGAAAGTAACTGGTAATATACCATACTACATAACACTGACACATGTGGTGGACGTTGGAGGTGACTGGTAATATACCATACTACATAACACTGACACATGTGGTGGACATTGGAGGTGTCTGGTAATATACCATACTACATTACACTGACACAGGTGGTGGACATTGAAAGTAACTGGTAATATACCATACTACATAACACTGACACATGTGGTGGACATTGGAGGTGACTGGTAATATACCATACTACATAACACTGACACATGTGGTGGACATTGGAGGTGACTGGTAATATACCATACTAAATAACACTGACACATGTCGTGGACATTGGAGGTGACTGGCAATATACCATACTACATAACACTGACACATGTGGTGGACATTGGAGGTGACTGGTAATATACCATACTAAATAACACTGACACATGTGGTGGACATTGGAGGTGACTGGTAATATACCATACTACATAACACTGACACATGTGGTGGACATTGGAGGTGACTGGTAATATACCATACTAAATAACACTGACACATGTGGTGGACATTGGAGGTGACTGGTAATATACCATACTACATAACACTGACACATGTGGTGGACATTGGAGGTGACTGGTAATATACCATACTAAATAACACTGACACATGTGGTGGACATTGGAGGTGACTGGTAATATACCATACTACATAACACTGACACATATGGTGGACATTGGAGGTGACTGGTAATATACCATTCTACATAACACTGACACATGTGGTGGACATTGGAGGTGACTGGTAATATACCATACTACATAACACTGACACATGTGGTGGATATTGGAGGTGAATGGTAATATACCATACTACATAACACTGACACATGTGGTGGTCATTGGAGGTGACTGGTAATATACCATTCTACATAACACTGACACATGTAGTGGACATTGGGGGTGACTGGTAATATACCATTCTACATAACACTGACACATGTAGTGGACATTGGGGGTGACTGGTAATATACCATTCTACATAACACTGACACATGTGGTGGACATTGGAGGTGACTGGTAATATACCATACTACATAACACTGACACATGTAGTGGACATTGGGGGTGATAGGTAATATACCATACTACATAACACTGACACATGTAGTGGGCATTGGAGGTGACTGGTAATATACCATACTACATAACACTGACACATGTTGTGGTCATTGGCGGTGACTGGTAATATACCTTACTACATAACACTGACACATGTGGTGGACTTCGGAGCTGACTGGTAATATACCATGCTACATAACACTGACACATGTAGTGGACATTGGACGTGATAAACAATATACCATACTACATAACACTGACACATGTGGTGGTCATTGGAGGTGACTGGTAATATACCATACTAAAAAACACTGACACAAGTGGTGGACATTGGAGGTGACTGGTAATATACCATACTAAATAACACTGACACATGTGGTGGACATTGGAGGTGACTGGTAATATACCATACTACATAACACTGACACATCTGGTGGACATTGGAGGTGACTGGTAATATACCATACTAAATAACACTGACACATGTGGTGGACATTGGAGGTGACTGGTAGTATACCATACTACATAACACTGACACATGTGGTGGACATTGGAGGTGACACATTATATACCATACTACATAACACTGACACATGTGGTGGACGTTGGAGGTGACTGGAAATATACAATATTACATAACACTGACACATGTGGTGGACATTGGAGGTGACTGCTAATATACCATACTACATAACACTGACACATGTGGTGGTTATTAGAGGTGACTCGTAATATACCATACTACATAACACTGACACATGTGGTGGACATTGGAGGTGATTGGTAATATACCATACTACATAACACTGACACATGTGGTGGACATTGTAGGTGACTGGTAATATACCATACTACATAGACTGACACATGTGGTGGACATTGGAGGCGACAGGTAATATACAATTCTACATAACACTGACACATGTGGTAGACATTGGAGGTGACTGGTAATATACCATGCTACATAACACTGACACATGTAGTGGACATTGGACGTGATAAACAATATACCATACTACATAACACTGACACATGTGGTGGTCATTGGAGGTGACTGGTAATATACCATACTGCATGAGACTGACACATGTAGTGGACATTGGAGGTGACTGGTAATATACCATACTACATAACACTGACACATGTGGTGGTCATTGGAGGTGACTGGTAATATATCATACAACATGACACTGACACATGTGGTGGACATTGGAGGTGACTGGTAATATATCATACTACATAACACTGACACATGTAGTGGACATTGGAGGTGACTGGTATTATACCATACTACATATGACTGACACATGTGGTGGTCATTGAAAGTGACTGGTAATATACCATACTACATAACACTGACACATGTGGTGGACATTGGAGGTGACTGGTTTTATGCCATACTACATATCACTGACACATGTGGTGGTCATTGGAAGTGACTGGTAATATACCATACTACATAACACTGACACATGTGGTGGACATTGTAGGTGACTGGTAATATACCATACTACATATCACTGACACATGTGGTGGACATTGGAGGTGACTGGTAATATACCATACTACAAAACACTGACACATGTGGTGGACATTGGAGGTGACTGGTAATATACCATACTACATAACAATGACACATGTGGTGGACATTGGAGGTGACTGGTAATATACCATACTACATAACACTGACACATGTGGTGGACATTGGAGGTGACTGGTAATATACCATACTACATAACACTGACACATGTGGTGGACATTGGAGGTGACTGGTAATATACCATACTACATAACACTGACACATGTGGTGGACATTGGAGGTGACTGGTAATATACCATACTACATAACACTGACACATGTGGTGGACATTGGAGGTGTCTGGTAATATACCATACTACATTACACTGACACAGGTGGTGGACATTGAAAGTAACTGGTAATATACCATACTACATAACACTGACACATGTGGTGGACATTGGAGGTGACTGGTAATATACCATACTACATAACACTGACACATGTGGTGGACATTGGAGGTGTCTGGTAATATACCATACTACATTACACTGACACAGGTGGTGGACATTGAAAGTAACTGGTAATATACCATACTACATAACACTGACACATGTGGTGGACATTGGAGGTGACTGGTAATATACCATACTACATAACACTGACACATGTGGTGGACATTGGAGGTGACTGGTTATATACCATACTAAATAACACTGACACATGTGGTGGACATTGAAAGTAACTGGTAATATACCATACTACATAACACTGACACATGTGGTGGACATTGGAGGTGACTGGTAATATACCATACTACATAACACTGACACATATGGTGGACATTGGAGGTGACTGGTTATATACCATACTAAATAACACTGACACATGTGGTGGACATTGGAGGTGACTGGTAATATACCATACTACATAACACTGACACATGTGGTGGACATTGGAGGTGACTGGTAATATACCATACTAAATAACACTGACACATGTGGTGGACATTGGAGGTGACTGGTAATATACCATACTACATAACACTGACACATGTGGTGGACATTGGAGGTGACTGGTAATATACCATACTAAATAACACTGACACATATGGTGGACATTGGAGGTGACTGGTAATATACCATACTACATAACACTGACACATGTGGTGGACATTGGAGCTGACTGGTAATATATCATACTACATAACACTGACACATGTGGTGGACATTGGAGCTGACTGGTAATATACAATACTACATAACACTGACACATGTGGTGGACATTGGAGGTGACTGGTAATATACCATACTACATAACACTGACACATGTGGTGGACATTGGAGGTGACTGGTAATATACCATGCTACATTACACTGAAACATGTTGTGGACATTGGAGGTGACAGGTAATATACCATACTACATTACACTGACACATGTTGTGGTCATTGGCGGTGACTGGTAATATACCTTACTACAAAACACTGACACATGTGGTGGACATTGGAGGTGACTGGTAATATACCATACTACATAACACTGACACATGTGGTGGTCATTGGAGGTGACTGATAATATACCAAAATACATAACTCTGAAACATGTGGTGGACATTGGAGGTGACTATTTATATACTATACTACATAACACTGACACATGTGGTGTACATTGGAGTTGACTGGTAATATACCATACTACATAAAATTGACACATGTGGTGGACATTGGAGGTGACTGGCATATACCATACTACATAACACTAACACATTCCCGCACTAATGTGCTGGTGTGATGGTCATCCATTGGTACCAACAACCAGTGTGCCAGTAGCTTGACCAATGGTACAGCTTGTTCTGCAATTATCATGCAAGAGGCAAGCATTCTACAGACAGGTGCAACCTTGATATCGTTCTCAGGAAGATTCAGCATAACAGAGTGTATGATAAAGCTTTTTTGTCTTCTTTGCTTAATGGGACTGGAGTCATCCTAGGTCAGCAATCCCAAAGACGTCGTGTATAGAGCCAACCAGGTCCACCAGTGCCCTCTATCGCTGGTGGACCTGGTTGGAAGTCCAACACACACACATATATATACGCATGCATACATACATATATGGAGATACATACATATATAGATATACATACATACATATAGAGAGATATTCATATATACATAGATATATATAGAGAGATATACATATTAAGAGATATACATTTATACATATATATAGAGAGAGATCATCATCATCATCATATACATATATATAGAGATAGATGTACATATATACATATATATATAGAGATATACATACATATATATATACAATATGTTGAAAAGGTAACACACCAGCGAGAGATATACAGTGCGTTATCAATAATACAGGGAAAAAAGCCACCAGTGTATGGAATCTATAACCTATGAAAAGCAGACTATAGACACGATAATTAAAAATATAAATTAAAGCGTAAATAAATACCTCTATAACTATATAACACACGTACAAATCCAAAGATATGTTTCACCAATAATTTGTTGAAAGAAATGGGTTAGTCTCGGTTCATCAGCGTGTGTAAGTCAATTTTGAAATTCTCTTAGTGTTGTCTGAAATGTATAGCCTTACACACGTTGATGAACCGAGACTAACCCATTTATTTCAACAAATTATATACATATATACATATATAAACACACACATACACATACACACACACACACATATATATATATATATATATATATATATATATATATATATATATATATATATATATATATATATATATATATATATATATATATGTACATATGTCTATAAGGACTAACAAGTCATATGTGAAAAGTATAGGATTATAAGAATATGAGAATAGCTTCCCACACAAAGTTGTCTGCAAAGACTTGTTTTTACTTGAGAGAGGATACCACGAAATACAGCATCCACCTTAGTAACAGTTGTAACAACAATATATCTGGGTAGCTGTGGTAACAGTTATAACAACAATATATCTGGGTAGCTGTAATAACAGTTATAACAACAATATATCTGGGTAGCTGTAATAACAGTTATAACAACAATATATCTGGGTAGCTGTAATAACAGTTATAACAACAATATATCTGGGTAGCTGTAATAACAGTTATAACAACAATATATCTGGGTAGCTGTAATAACAGTTATAACAATATATCTGGGTAGCTGTAATAACAGTTATAACAATATATCTGGGTAGCTGTAATAACAGTTATAACAATATATCTGGGTAGCTGTGGTAACAGTTATAACAACAATATATCTGGGTACTGTATTAACAGTTATGACAACAATATATCTGGGTAGCTGTGGAAACAGTTATAACAATATATCTGGGTAGCTGTAATAACAGTTATAACAATATATCTGGGTAGCTGTATTAACAGTTATAACAATATATCTGGGTAGCTGTGGTAACAGTTGTAACAATATATCTGGGTAGATGTGGTAACAGTTATAACAACAATATATCTGGGTAGCTGTGGTAACAGTTATAACAATATATCTGGGTAGCTGTAATAACAGTTGTAACAACAATATATCTGGGTAGCTGTGGTAACAGTTGTAACAATATATCTGGGTAGCTGTGGTAACAGTTATAACAACAATATATCTGGGTAGCTGTGGTAACAGTTATAACAATATATCTGGGTAGCTGTAATAACAGTTGTAACAACAATATATCTGGGTAGCTGTGGTAACAGTTGTAACAATATATCTGGGTAGCTGTGGTAACAGTTATAACAACAATATATCTGGGTAGCTGTGGTAACAGTTATAACAATATATCTGGGTAGCTGTAATAACAGTTATAATAACAATATATCTGGGTAGCTGTAATAACAGTTATAACAACAATATATCTGGGTAGCTGTGGTAACAGTTATAACAATATATCTGGGTAGCTGTGGTAACAGTTATAACAACAATATATCTGGGTAGCTGTAATAACAGTTGTAACAACAATATATCTGGGTAGCTGTGGTAACAGTTATAACAATATATCTGGGTAGCTGTAATAACAGTTATAACAACAATATATCTGGGTAGCTGTAATAACAGTTATAACAACAATATATCTGGGTAGCTGTAATAACAGTTGTAACAACAATATATCTGGGTAGCTGTTGTAACAGTTATAACAACAATATATCTGGGTAGCTGTGGTAACAGTTATAACAACAATATATCTGGGTAGCTGTGGTAACAGTTATAACAACAATATATCTGGGTAGCTGTGGTAACAGTTATAACAATATATCTGGGTAGCTGTGGTAACAGTTATAACAATATATCTGGGTAGCTGTAATAACAGTTGTAACAACAATATATCTGGGTAGCTGTGGTAACAGTTATAACAACAATATATCTGGGTAGCTGTGGTAACAGTTATAACAACAATATATCTGGGTAGCTGTGGTAACAGTTATAACAACAATATATCTGGGTAGCTGTGGTAACAGTTATAACAACAATATATCTGGGTAGCTGTAATAACAGTTATAACAACAATATATCTGGGTAGCTATGGTAACAGTTGTAACAACACTATATCTGGGTAGCTGTAATAACAGTTATAACAACAATATATCTGGGTAGCTGTAATAACAGTTATAACAACAATATATCTGGGTAGCTGTAATAACAGTTATAACAACAATATATCTGGGTAGCTGTAATAACAGTTATAACAATATATCTGGGTAGCTGTAATAACAGTTATAACAATATATCTGGGTAGCTGTGGTAACAGTTATAACAACAATATATCTGGGTACTGTATTAACAGTTATGACAACAATATATCTGGGTAGCTGTGGAAACAGTTATAACAATATATCTGGGTAGCTGTAATAACAGTTATAACAATATATCTGGGTAGCTGTATTAACAGTTATAACAATATATCAGGGTAGCTGTGGTAACAGTTGTAACAATATATCTGGGTAGCTGTGGTAACAGTTATAACAACAATATATCTGGGTAGCTGTGGTAACAGTTATAACAATATATCTGGGTAGCTGTAATAACAGTTGTAACAACAATATATCTGGGTAGCTGTGGTAACAGTTGTAACAATATATCTGGGTAGCTGTGGTAACAGTTATAACAACAATATATCTGGGTAGCTGTGGTAACAGTTATAACAATATATCTGGGTAGCTGTAATAACAGTTGTAACAACAATATATCTGGGTAGCTGTGGTAACAGTTGTAACAATATATCTGGGTAGCTGTGGTAACAGTTATAACAACAATATATCTGGGTAGCTGTGGTAACATTTATAACAATATATCTGGGTAGCTGTAATAACAGTTATAATAACAATATATCTGGGTAGCTGTAATAACAGTTATAACAACAATATATCTGGGTAGCTGTGGTAACAGTTATAACAATATATCTGGGTAGCTGTGGTAACAGTTATAACAACAATATATCTGGGTAGCTGTAATAACAGTTGTAACAACAATATATCTGGGTAGCTGTGGTAACAGTTGTAACAACAATATATCTGGGTAGCTGTGGTAACAGTTATAACAACAATATATCTGGGTAGCTGTGGTAACAGTTATAACAGCAATATATCTGGGTAGCTGTGGTAACAGTTATAACAACAATATATCTGGGTAGCTGTAATAACAGTTATAACAACAATATATCTGGGTAGCTATGGTAACAGTTGTAACAACACTATATCTGGGTACCTGTAATAACAGTTATAACAGCAATATATCTGGGTAGCTGTGGCAACAGTTATAACAATATATCTGGGTAGCTGTAATAACAGTTATAACAACAATATATCTGGGTAGCTGTGGTAACAGTTGTAACAACAATATATCTGGGTAGCTGTGGTAACAGTTATAACAATATATCTGGGTAGCTGTAATAACAGTTATGACAACAATATATCTGGGTAGCTGTGGTAACAGTTATAACAACAATATATCTGGGTAGCTGTGGTAACAGTTATAACAATATATCTGGGTAGCTGTGGTAACAGTTGTAACAACAATATATCTGGGTAGCCGTGGTAACAGTTGTAACAACAATATATCTGGGTAGCTGTGGTAACAGCTATAACAATATATCTGGGTAGCTGTGGTAACAGTTATAACAATATATCTGGGTCGCTGTAATAACAGTTATAACAACAATATATCTGGGTAGCTGTGGTAACAGTTATAACAACAATATATCTGGGTAGCTGTAATAACAGTTATAACAACAATATATCTGGGTAGCTGTAATAACAGTTATAACAACAATATATCTGGGTAGCTGTGGTAACAGTTGTAACAACAATATATCTGGGTAGCTGTGGTAACAGTTGTAACAACAATATATCTGGGTAGCTGTGGTAACAGCTATAACAATATATCTGGGTAGCTGTGGTAACAGTTATAATAACAATATATCTGGGTAGCTGTAATAACAGTTGTAACAACAATATATCTGGGTAGCTGTAATAACAGTTATAACAACAATATATCTGGGTAGCTGTGGTAACAGTTGTAACAACAACATATCTGGGTAGCTATGGTAACAGTTATAACAATATATCTGGGTAGCTGTGGTGACAGTTGTAACAACAATATATCTGGGTAGCTATGGTAACAGTTATAACAACAATATATCTGGGTAGCTGTGGTAACAGTTGTAACAACAATATATCTGGGTAGCTGTGGTAACAGTTGTAACAACAATATATCTGGTTAGCTGTAATAACAGTTATAACAACAATATATCTGGGTAGCTGTGGTAACAGTTATAACAACAATACATCTGGGTAGCTGTAATAACAGTTATAACAACAATATATCTGGGTAGCTGTAATAACAGTTATAACAACAATATATCTGGGTAGCTGTGGTAACAGTTATAACAACAATATATCTGGGTAGCTGTAATAACAGTTATAACAACAATACATCTGGGTAGCTGTAATAACAGTTATAACAACAATATATCTGGGTAGCTGTGTTAACAGTTGTAACAACAATATATCTGGGTAGCTGTGGTAACAGTTGTAACAACAATATATCTGGGTAGCTGTGGTAACAGCTATAACAATATATCTGGGTAGCTGTGGTAACAGTTATAACAACAATATATCTGGGTAGCTGTAATAACAGTTGTAACAACAATATATCTGGGTAGCTGTAATAACAGTTATAACAACAATATATCTGGGTAGCTGTGGTAACAGTTGTAACAACAACATATCTGGGTAGCTATGGTAACAGTTATAACAATATATCTGGGTAGCTGTGGTAACAGTTGTAACAACAATATATCTGGGTAGCTATGGTAACAGTTATAACAACAATATATCTGGGTAGCTGTGGTAACAGTTGTAACAACAATATATCTGGGTAGCTGTGGTAACAGTTGTAACAACAATATATCTGGTTAGCTGTAATAACAGTTATAACAACAATATATCTGGGTAGCTGTGGTAACAGTTATAACAACAATACATCTGGGTAGCTGTAATAACAGTTATAACAACAATATATCTGGGTAGCTGTAATAACAGTTATAACAACAATATATCTGGGTAGCTGTGGTAACAGTTATAACAACAATATATCTGGGTAGCTGTAATAACAGTTATAACAACAATACATCTGGGTAGCTGTAATAACAGTTATAACAACAATATATCTGGGTAGCTGTAATAACAGTTATAACAACAATATATCTGGGTAGCTGTAATAACAGTTATAACCACAATATATCTGGGTAGCTGTGGTAACAGTTATAACAACAATATATCTGGGTAGCTGTGGTAACAGTTATAACAACAATATATCTGGGTAGCTGTGGTAACAGTTATAACAATATATCTGGGTAGCTGTAATAACAGTTATAACAACAATATATCTGGGTAGCTGTGGTAACAGTTATAACAACAATATATCTGGGTAACTGTGGTAACAGTTATAACAACAATATATCTGGGTAGCTGTGGTAACAGTTATAACAACAATATATCTGGGTAGTTGTGGTAACAGTTATAACAACAATATATCTGGGTAGCTGTGGTAACAGTTGTAACAACAATATATCTGGGTAGCTATGGTAACAGTTATAACAATATATCTGGGTAGCTGTGGTAACAGTTGTAACAACAATATATCTGGGTAGCTGTGGTAACAGTTATAACAACAATATATCTGGGTAGCTGTGGTAACAGTTGTAACAACAATATATCTGGGTAGCTGTAATAACAGTTATAACAACAATATATCTGGGTAGCTATGGTAACAGTTGTAACAACAATATATCTGGGTAGCTGTAATCACAGTTATAACAATATATCTGAGTAGCTGTGGTAACAGTTATAACAACAATATATCTGGGTAGCTGTGGTAACAGTTATAACAATATATCTGGGTAGCTGTATTAACAGTTATAACAACAATATATCTGGGTAGCTGTGGTAACAGTTATAACAATATATCTGGGTAGCTGTGATAACAAATATAACAGCAATATATCTGGGTAGCTGTGGTAACAGTTGTAACAAC